>JARJDX010004991.1:0-20916 GCA_030264735.1 Gymnusa sp. GC000175
AGTCTTAGACCCCAGAAATCTTACGTCGATCACATAATACATAAAAACCATAAGAATAATTATAGAGCAGTCAGTAGAATGGCGCCTGCCTCTATACCTGGCATACGTCCACTTTGAGCGCGCATTCGACAACCTAGACCTAGAGTATGAAGCTTTCTGGGCGGTGCTGTACTCTACCATAACGCCAAGTTAAAATTAGCGTGTACTATCACGTTTTCTCATCAATCTTCTACTGGATGATATTATGTGAAGGACAACAACAGAACGTCGTGGCATTTGGTAAAAGCCTTTCTCCAGGCTTAAAAACCTCGACTACGCCGACAATATTTCTATACTTAGTCACAGCTATGAAGACATGGCGACAAAAGTTGCTAAGCTTGGACGAGAGGCAAACACAGCTAGCCTATGACTAGACATCTCTAAAACAAAGTCTATGTGGATATGTTCTAAAATTGAGGACCCTCTTCAGCAAAAACAATGTGAATGTTAAAGAAGTATCAGATTTTTGTTACCTTGGAAGTCCGGTCACAAAAGAGGGGGAACAGAAATGGATATCGTTAATCGCATGAAGAAGGCCAGAAGCATGTTCGGTATTCTTTACAATATATGGAGATATACTCAATTCTGCACAGAGCAGAAACGTGGAAGATTACCAACACCCTTATATCTAAAGTCCAGATAATCATCAACCGCTGTGAATATTCTGCCATCTCGCATCAGCAACATGTGACAGTAGATGAACCAAGGGCCGGTAATCGAAAAGGTGAGATTGAGAAAATGGCGGTGGATTGGATACGACGAGAGAATAACAACATAGAAAAACATGCTCTCAATTGGAATCCCAAGGGTAGCAGACGAAAAGGCCGGACACACGAGGCAGAAAACTAATTAGTGTAGGCAAAACTTGGGCTGATGCGACAAGCGTGGCACCAAACAGGACTCGCTGGAGAGTAATTATTGAGGCCCTATGCTCCAAGGTCCAAGGAGAGGTAAAGAACATTATTATTGGTTTTAAGTCTAAAGACCCAATTGTCGATTTTTAGTGCCCATATTTATGTAAATAAATATCGATTCAAAGCCAAAAAGTGGACGTCATTGTTAATGTTACTATGAATTTTGAGTTCAAAAATATCTTTTATCATTAATTTTGAGTCAAAAGTTGGATTTTTTTGCCAATTTTATGTCTCATTATAAAAGCAAATATCGATTTAAAGTTTAGACGTTCATGATTGTTGATCCAAAATTTCTTATAAAAATTTTTGAAACTTGATTGCTCTTTGGGAGTTAATAAAGGGTCTACATAAATGTTTAATATCCACGTGATAGCGTGAGTAGGCAACCTGAGCAATACTCGCTTTTTCAATGGAAATTTTACCTTAAAATATCAAATGTCGTTCTGGTTGCCTAGCTACGCGGTCACCTGGTTATTAATCATTTATGAAGACTTGGTATAATTTTTTAAGAGTTCACCCTCTTAGATTTTCCAAAATATCTTATGATTAGTATCTGTAATTTGGATCAGCTGATGATTTTTGAAATATGGTTATATTTCTAACAAAAGTCACAAATGTGTTTTAAATTTGTAAATGAAGGTTCTATGGTGACCACACCTTCATTTTTCTAAATAAGAAAACTTGAAACGATTGTATCTATAAAAATCTTGATTTTGAATTTTTTATAATTACAATAGTTGGTTTTACGTTAATTTACGTTTTTAAAAGAAAAAAGCCAAAAATTTTTAATAATTCAATTATTCAAAAAATTTATGTTGGTATTAGAATTATTATAAAACAGCTGTTGCATCATCTGTGTCGGAGAGTTTGGATCTGTCAAAGTGTCAAACTTGCATTTGACAGACTAAATGCTAGTATTAGTATTCAATCTACTCAATTTTTCGAGGTAGTTTAGAAGGTTAATCTGCTCATAGGTAATTCATTATCTCGATCAACACATTATCAGCTCATTAAATAGCTTAATTTAAAAACAATACAATTCTCTAATTGTTGATATCTTTAGTTTCTTCATATTTTAATGTTCCAAAAAGAAATACATTTTGTGAAGCAAAAAAAAAAGTAAAAAACAATTCATGCTTTGTTGATTGTGTTAAATTTTATCTGAGTTTAAGTTTTACACAATCTTTTTTGTTGTAGGTTACATGCCCGGATGTAACAATGAGCAAATGCCTTTTCTTACCTTGTTTTGTATATAAAAATATATAATTATTTCCACATCACATAAACATAGATAATAATAGTAACAGAATCAAATGGTCACTCTGAAATGGCTGAATTGTTTCAACAGTTGGAGTCAAATGATCCAAAACTTGTTGAAGAAGCCAAAAGAAAATTACACGATCAAATCAACATGGGTAATACGATAATTGTATGTATCAGTTTTAAATCCTATTAAATTATAATTGTAGTAAAAGAGCCTTGGTTAATAAATGGAACTTATGATTATTATCTTTCTACCAATTCGGTACGTTCCATGGAAATTCTTATTAACATTAGGGAGCCTCATCATGAACATCTCTTTAATAAGTAAAATTTAATTTTAATAATAATAGGTTTCTAACACTTATTTGTTTTAGACTGAGTGAATCTATTAGAAAAAATGATACCAAATTTCAAGCACTAACTCTACTTGGGCATGTTGTTAGGAAACACCCTACATGGCTGTATAGAATCACTCACCATATACTTTTTAAAGATATGCTTAAACTTTTAAAAGTAAAACTGCCATCTTAAAAAATTCAATTTTTGCATTATTTTTTAATTTTAGAATGAAAGTGATATTTTGCCATTATTAAGTGCTCTTTTAGTACTTATAGTATTGCTCCCTTGTATACCAGCTTCTATGGGGCCTTACTTACAGGATGTTTTTGAAATTTTTAGGTAACAATTAAATTTAATTTAGAATTCATGACTTGAATCTATGTATGTTTTCTTACTTTCGGATTTAAGCCATGTAGTGTTATTGGTCGTTACCATAGTTTCCCCCACCATTGCAGGGCAGAAAAGTTCGATGACTGTAGACCTTGTTTGAGTATGTAAGCCTGTATATGTCAAAAAACTGTAGGGGGTATAATTTAATGATGAAAACTAATATTTTCAGTTATTGCTGCTCTCAATTTAAGTTTTGGGGATTATTATAAATCCAAATAGCCTCGTTTTCCTTGTGTTTCTTATAATGAGGGATTATAGATAACGACCTGTATGGAAAAAATGTTCGGCTGGTGCAGAGCCGTTAATGTGATTAAGACATACCCGCTGATGCTCTATTATGCACTTCCCAATTTGTTGTTTTGTCTACCCACAATATTTTAAATTACAATTATGATAATTTATTTGGTAAATTACTGGATTTAAAAGATGAAATTTGTCCTCCACACTGTTAAGTTTAGAGTCAGATTCCATACAGTTTTATACATATGGTAATAAAGCCAAAAAACGGCGTCCGTTTGTTCACGTGGTTTTGGATTTATAATAATCACCAAACCAAAATGAGCAGGGTTTTGAAATTAGCCCTATGTGAATATATTTGTTTCCATCATTAAATTCTTACTCCTACTAGTTTTCAACATATTTGTGTTCAGTTATCGAATTTTTCCGCCTTGAAAATGGCAATCGAAACGTTGCCAACTACCAATAACACTACCTGACATAAACCTTAAAGAAAGCAAATTTGCATAATTAAATTTATTTTGAATATTATTAATTTTCATGAATTAATAGCCGTCTAGCTGCTTGGAATTGTAATAATCCAGGAAAATTAGTAGAGGAACAAATGGTGCATATGCAAGTTGGTCTATATGCCTTGTTTCAAAGGCTGTATGGAATGTATCCTTGTAACTTTGTTACTTATTTAAGAATCCATTACCGAAACAAAGATGTATCTCCAATTTTTACACATACAATTAAGGTAAAAAATTTATCATATACTACATTTAAAAATAATTAAATTATTTCTTCTTAATAGCCAATGTTGCAAACTGTACAAATGCATCCTCTACTAGTGATTACTTCAAAAGATTTTGAAATTACTACTGAAAGGTAAAGGTATATTTACTATATTACAAATTTCAACAAATTGTTTCCATTTAAGGTGGAAGAAAATGGATGCTCATGATGTTGTTGTAGAGTGTGAACGTTTCTCTATGGATTTAAAGGATAGATTTTCACATGATACATGTTTTGCACCAAGTTCTTTTAGATCTAGATCTGGGACCACGAATTCTTCTTTTGGTACGCATTTTATATTACAAATACATACATAATCCTATCCTCTTGTACTTAAGACTAGAGGGTCTAGGTTTTTTTCCTAATTATATAATTATTTCCTTGTTTATAAATTGGCGCCATCCATTTCTGTTGGAACTTTTTGTTCCTGCTTCTCTAGCAAGTACATAGTGTTAGATGAATCCTTTCAGACTATCAACAGGGCGCCACGCCACTCTTTTTCACTAAATCGCCTGAAACGTTCCATCTAGCGCTATGTACCTACTATGGTGTGGAGTGGTGTAGGTGGAAAAATGTTGATCTTGTGAAACGTACTCCGCGTTAGAAGGATCCTTTCAGACGATCCACAAAGCGCTAGGCGACAGCCCGCTACTCTTTTTCGCTAGATCCACTGCCCATCCAAATGTCATCAATAGTAGGTAGGAGCCACTTGCTCGCCACTCCCTCTTCACCTTTCATTGAAAGGTTCTGGGCTTCAACGAAAATATTTAAGAGAACTTATTGGGGTCTTAAACAATTTTATCAAAAAGACAAATATAGGGTCTAAATTCATTTCATAAAGAATTTAAAAGGTGTACCCACCCACAGCTTAATTTTTGTCTCCCTACTTTTCTTCATCCTACTTCTTTGCACTAACACACCCAAAGCAACTAATTGTTCAGAGGAATATTCCATCAAAAAATCCAAACACAAACTGAACTAATGAAAGATGAAAAAGGCACTGGCCTCTAGGGCAGTGCTTCTTAACCTTTTTGAAGTCGGGGAACATTTAGCTCAGACTTTTTTTGTGCGGAACATTACAATACCAACCTACTTGAAATTAAGGGCGCAATGAAAAAAAGACATTGCTACAAAATAACTCCATTATTGAAGAGAAAAAATTGGAATCATGTCACTTAAAATACAATACTAATTTAATGCGATACTTGAGCATCTCCTTTTCTAAATTTTTTAGGGTCTGCGATTCCTTGACGTCTATTTTTAGATTTTTTTTGCAACAATTTTTAATTGTGTGTTTGATTTTTTCGCGGAACACTTGAAGTGACTTAACGGAACATCAGAGTTCCGCGGAACACCGGTTAAGAACTACTGCTCTAGGGTGCAGTATACCTAGGAAGGGTATGGATCTAACTGTGGATGAGATGTGGCATGAAGGAAAGTTAATCATGCGAAATGATGGACCATATTTTTTGCTTTGTGTCTTTCCAATTTCTTCTTTATTTATTTTATTTTTCTTTGTAACACTCTTTTGAGAAATTTCAATTCAGGTCCTTATATTTGGCTGCTTTTTTTTTACTTGTGAGTCAGGTTTCACACCCATGTGTTAGTTTTGGAGTATAAACATAGATAAACATTGCAATCTTTATTACTTCCTTGTTGTTCAGGAATTTACTTCTTAGTCTGGATTTTATTTTAGAGACTGCTACCATTTTTTTTAATTTACGGGCGCCCAGCTCTTTTGGTGCACTTGTGCACTAATATTTTACCTCCAGTTTATATAACAAAGTTTGGTATTATCCACCATTGGAAAATAGTTTTCAAATGTATATTCTCTCTGAGTCATAGCTACATTCAGAAATAAAAATAATAGAATAAATAACTATTCAAAATACTTAATTTTATATCACAGGGATCTACATTTCTGGCTTGATTTGGCCAGTTATTTGTCTGATTTTGGGAATTTTTCAAGTTCATTTAAATGGCCTTAAAATAGTTTTTTTTTCTTACATAATATGTTCCAGATGGTTGAAAAATAAGGAAGATCCGTGCATTTTAATATCGCCTAAAATAACATTTTCTTCATAAAATAAAGGTCTCTCTCTCCCGCTTCTTTTTGTTTATCCCTTTTGCAGAGGAGTCCTGATCGTGGTTCACTCACTTGTTATTTTTCTTACAATGTTACATTGTCACGCTACCTTTTCCTGTTCCTGAACATTCTTGCTGCTTGTGAAGCAGTTTGGTACCTTACGATCTTGATAAGGTCGATCCACATTTTAGGTGATTATTCTCTCTCTTTTTCCCTCTATCATTGATTTTCCCCAGATTTTTGTCGTATTTATACACTGTCGTCACTTCTTTCGTGGTGTCTCAAAAAATATTGAATATATTTGAATTCCGATTGGAACTCGTCAAGGCTTACATATTTTACTACAAAATTATTGTTTTAGTTAAAAAACGGAATCAATGGATATGGATTATTAATTAACTTGAAATATTTTTTTATAACCATCGAGATGGCGCTGTAATCGCTGGAAAACATATCTTGCGATAATAGCACCTCCTACAATGACTTCTAAAAAATATTTGTCCACCCTGTATTTATTGCACTATGTATAAATATTTTCAGTTTGCTTGAAATGCTAATATATCTTTTTTAATATACATACTTAATAATTATTTTCAGAGTCACCATATCAGTGCTTAAAGAATTTGCCACCTTCTTTCTTCGATAGTGACTTCTTTAGCCCTTCTCAGTTAATTATGCAGAGTCAAACACCACCAGTTAATGAAACCACTGTACCAACAGCTATACCCATTTCTCATTTACCAGTAAGTGAAAATTCTATAAATATTCATTGGCTTAAATAACACTTTTGGGATTTTTAAATAATATTTTTGTAATTGTAATTTTGCTAGGGTTAAGTTAGGTAGGGCCATACATTAGATCTGCTTTAGCATAAATTGTGTTCATTTTACTAACATGGCATGGCTTGCACAGGGTACGGGGCAAGGCTTGGTTTCCGGTGTTGTGCTCCAATCACAAGAAGGAACTTCACCACCGGAGGCAGCTATTGAAGCTACACCAGAAACAACACCAATTAAGGTAAACTAATTCATATTTTTTTCTTCAAACCCATAACCCACCTTGGCACCCATTTTGCATACATTATTTTTGTGTGTTACAAATATTTAATTCTACAGTCCAGTCTTTGAGGTTAAAAATCTGGTCTTGTGGTAAATTCTATCTTTTACGTTTCCAAATTTTGACGTTTAACTTACTCATATTCATATATCGCACCTTCTTTTTTATGTTGTATGAAATTGGGGTGAATACTAGAATAATATTGCCAACAGGGCAAAAGATGAGCCGAAAGCAAACCGATCCAAGTCGGTCCTAATCAATGGAAGCCGACCCACGCATGTAATAGGGACATAATTGTAATTTTAAATATTTTGGCAAGATCAAACGACAAATTAGGACGTGCATAATAGAGCAACAAAGGGCGGTACATCTAATCACTTTAACCACTTTGGAAGAACATTCCTTCGGTCGCAGAATTGATTGTTAAGCTTTGGTAATGTTAGGACATTACCTACAATCCCCATTACAAGAAGCGAAAGGTTTGTGAAGCTACTTACAATAATCCCCAAAACTGAAATCAAGAGTTTTAAAATCAGTTCTACCTGGAAATATTTGTTTTCATTATAAATTCTCACCCCCTCTAGTTTTGCACCCTGTATAGGCTTACAGATTCGAACATCATCGGACTTTTCCGCCTTGTTTTGGCGCCAACTACAGATGCTACTTACTGGAAGCACATCGTATATAACTTTATATGAACTCTTTGACGAGGCACCATATGTTATTAACTCACGACTGTTCAACATTTTTGCATTTGCAACATTTTATATCTAACGTCATCGTGCTTTATCAATATACAATCTGCGTAACAGGTAGTTTCAGACCACTGAATTTTCCGGACAAAATAGAAAGTGTGGTAAAGTAGAAGCAACTTTGAAAAATCAATAGAAATATTAGTTATTGTATCATTGGATAGGGTTTAAAAAAATAATCTACTTAGGATCATGCCCGATCGATCGTTAGATGGCCCCTGCTGTTACTGTTCTAACAATTTATCCATATTTGCCAACATCTTTACTTTAATTTTAAAAACTCATAATAATGCTTCTTTTTGGCTTTTTCCATGGTGTTACACATTGAAACCAACAGCGATTTTGTTATTAAGTCATGTTGGTTTGAATAACATCTTTGAGATGTATGTAATTGGTATATAAACATGGATAAAACAACATGTTGTATTGCATATTGGATAAATATCCTATTCCCATTATGATTGCTGCTAGTACCATTGTAAAATTAAAATCATAGCGTAATTGTTGGAAACAACTTCTGTTGAAATTAAATTACCCATTCACAAATAACACCTTTTTGGCTTAACAAGCTTTGTTACTATTCTTTTAAAACCTTCATGACTGGACTGAACTTAATAAATGTTATTGTTTTGCTTCTCTAAGAAAAATAATTGCAAGCTTACTTACTAATATAGTTTATAAAAAGCTAATAAATACATAAATAAATTAATTTCTAAATTATCAATCTAAATTTTATTACAGCTTGCCCAGTTCACCGTGGCATCTGACTGATGGGTATTTCCCACCCTAAAGTGGGTACAATCATGTTGAGTCGCATCCTTTCTCTCTCTCTTTCTCTTCTATTCTTGTCAGTATTTCTCAAGCCACGGTGAACTGGACAAGCTATACTTTATTTAAAACTATGTGAAAACTTATGATTTATTTGCTTTACTATAAAGAAATTGCATATATGTATTTGTTTTTTGTGTAATGTCATATGGATGGGCTTTGCAGGATATGAGACTCCTATCAAGCAGGCAAAATCCGGCACAAGCTTCAGTGGTTCGAGCTTTGAACACTTTCAACACGCGAAGTTGGCCGGTGGGCTCAGCAAATACCACACCCACGCACTCCCAACCATCATCACCCATGCGCAAAGATTCCTCTTCATTTAATTTCTCATCAGACAGCCGATCAGCTTTTGTTTTGCCTAAACGTGACTCATTTGCTAATCAAAGATTACAAAAACTCATACAAGACAGAACACAAGTAAGATGTTGACCAAAAATAACATCAATCTTTCAAAACTTAAACGCTTTTTAGGTAATTGATGGAACTGAAGCAAATCAAAGATCACATCTGCCTTTGTTAGCACCCACAAGTCCTCTAAGAATTATTCCCCAGACATCATCAACAGACAATAGTATACCAAACAGTCCCTTGCCATCTCAAAGAATTGATTCTCCTGTTAGTCAAGAGGATGAAGAAGTAGTAGCTATTGTTAGGCAAGGTGAATACACAAAACATTCTGGATTACGGCAGTGCGATAGTGTCCTTCATGATGCTGATGGTTGTCGTGGTCACGAAGATGAAACTGAAGACTGTGGACATGGATCTCCTTGCACTTCAGGAGGATTACACATGCCTAATTCCAAACAAATGACTGTGTTTAGAAATAATATGAAAAGACTTCGTTACCACAGTCAGTGTGCGCCTGAAGGAGAAGCAGTCGATGTTTCAACTGGAAGTAGTCCAGGGAATGGTGAGTGTTTTTATCAAAAAACTATAATTTCATGTAGATTAATTTCATATTTAGCTGTTTCCTTGAATAATGTAACTGTAAGAAGAGCAAATTCCTGTCCTGAAATGAAGAAAGGGATTGCAGTTGCTAGCAAGGATAATATTAACAAAACTCTTGAAGAAAATTTAGAAGAAGAAACCAATATAGATCATATAAATGGTTTCGAACAACATGAGAAAAGAGAAAAATTTAAAAAGCTTGCAACTTCGGAAACACAAACTGAAAACTTCTGGCCAATGCCCTATGAACATTTATTTCTCAGCATATTTCCTTCTTTAGATACTTCGGAAATTAAACCAAGCCCAGCACCTAGTCCTGCACCTTTTAACTTGCAACAAGAAAAATATTTATCTACTTGTTTTTATGATATATTAGATAGGTATATTGATGTGGCATGTCAGATGAATGAAAAGGATTCCATAAAGGGATTAAAGGACCAATTGCAATTGTTGCATCAACAGTTGTTATTTGAAAGACATAGAAGAGAAACTCATGCAATTCGAAATAGAACATTATTCACTGATGTTACAAAAAATAAAGTTTTAGAAGAACATAATTCAGCTTTGGTAATGTTAAAACTATTTTGACAAAAATTAATTTTATTTATAATCTTGTCCTTAGATGGATCAAGTAAAGTTGCAAGAGAAAGATATAGACACTCTTAAACAACAAATTGAAATTTATCGGAAAGATAAACATGTTAGAGAAAAAGCGGCCCTTGATACAGCAAACTACTGGGAAACTAAGGTATGTAATCTTATTTTAGTTAGCAAAAATGACTTGATGTAAATATAAAGTTTACAAAAATGCAGATTTTGTTCTGAAAAGTGGTTGGTGTTTGAAGGTACAACTAATTGTTAGTCTGTTCCATCTTAAAGAAGGTTTCATTTTAAACAAGGAGCGCGCGTAAACAAATGCACGTGAACAGCGATAATGCATGCCGGTAGTTGATACATTTTTACTCACAGTAGTATTTAAAGTATTCGAATGGTCACAAAATAAACTGAATCCGGCCAAGAACGCTTACTACCGCCTCTATCGAGGTGTACACGTGCGTATCACACGCTGAACATTGTTTACACGTGCTCCTTATTGAAAATTAAAGAAGGGTTTATCAGGGAATAGCTTGCTGGCAGAAGACATTTTAGCTCTACCCAACTTTTACGACTTCGCTGGCTTTGTTGAGGACAGGGTGGCGACAGGTAATTTTTGGTCACATTCTCTGTACTAATACTTCTACCTTGAGTATTCAAGTCCAGAGTTTAGTTGGCAATATGTTGGTTGCCTCCACTTAGTGTCTCTTTGCTTAGTATGGCCAGCAAACACGCACTTTCTTTTGCAGGTTACCTATTGAATATATTGAAGTTAGGATATTATGAGTGACGTGTTTTTTAGGTCACTACTCATATATTAATATCAGCCCCTTCCATGATTAAAATAACAAAATTGAAAGTACTAATTGGTACTTACATCTTCAGTGACTTATTTTACAAGTTCTCTATTTCAATAAAATATAATAGGGACAGACCTTAAGAAATAAATGAATTAATGAATTTGACCATCTGTTTGTTTAATGAAACCATTTTAATTGATATTAAAAATATTCATTTTTACTGTTATGTTAGTTCAAAGAAGTTGAAAGAAAGTCGATGTTGTTAATGGAGAAAAATGAAGACCTACAAAATGCTCTAGATTTGGAAAAAATTAAGGTACATGAACTAGATAATAAGTGGCAAACAGCAGAATCAACTCTCTTAAATGCAGAAGCTGAAGTTAGAGTAAGTTTTTAAATATTCTTTCATTGGAAAGAAATTTATTAAGTGCATTTTAGATTGCCAAAGAGCAAGTTCTAGCTGGTGAAAAAGGGCGTATTGAGCTTGAGCAGGTTAATAGGGAGTTGCTTTTGGCAGGTGAGACAATATTAAAATTTAAAGAGCGTTTATTAGATTTAAATCTGCTAAGAAAATCTGAGCAAGAGCTTACCAAATTGACCGAAGTTTACCAACATGAAATTAAAGGTAATTAAATTACATTGTCATAAAATATTTTTGTCAAAATGAATTTAAAGGGCTTCAACAACAAGTAGAAATGAAATCAACAAATTTAGAAGCGTGCAGAACCAGAATATCCGAATTGGAACATAATATATTACAATGTGATGAGTCCACTTCAGTTCAAAAAAAAATTCTAAACGAAGTAAAAGAAGAATGCCATGAGAAATTAAAATCTGTAGAGAGTAAATACACTACACAACTCTCTATAAACAGATCTCTAGAGGTTAAGATATTAGAGCTGTATCAACAGTTGGAGTCAGGTCGAAGGGGACTCCATTCCCCAGATACCAGCAGCTGCCATGAAGTCAATGCTACCTTAACAGATCGGACAAGTACAGCCCCAGGATTAAGTCCACATTCTTCACCACTTTCAGCATCTCTTACTTCTTCAGAAGGCAGTTTGGCATTTATTCATACTGATGTAAAAGAGATAAAAAATTTACAGGTTACTAATTTAAGGTATTGTTTTATAAATTACTTGAGTAATAAAATTTTAGGTTATTGTGGATCAGAAGGAGCCTAATGTGGTGAAATCCAATGAGGGCGACTGGAATCAGGAAGCCGGTTGTTCAAGCCAAGCTCAGACTTCCTCATCGACCAGTAAAAACGACTGATTTTTCAATTATTTTCAGCTATTTTTCAATTTGCTAGAGATAAGACCTTTTATAACCCGATTGAAAATACGCACTGCTGTGTTTAAGATATTAAAATGCTTGGAGGATATATTTTTATTCTTATATTTGTAGGTTTATAATGCGTAAGAACTTTTAAACACTAGCAGTCCGTTTACGAAAACAATTTCAGTGAGATCTTTTTGTTTGTGATGGTTTGAGCAAAACTAAGTTATGGATTGATGATTGTTATAAGCTGATGATTATTATTATTGTTATGATGAATTTCTTTCAAAGTCATTTTTATTAAATGTGTTTAACTATTTTCCATTTATTTAATCCCTTTAGTTGAGTCCAAGACTACAGTAATCCTAAACAGCAAACAAGTAATCATATACTCAGGTATGAGGGCTTTTACAACTAGAAGCAGGAATTTCTCCCTACATTATGACTGTCGCCGTAAATTGCAGCGTCAGCAGAGAGAAAGGAGCGACCCCATCGTCAACTCGACCTGCCCAACAACATAACACGGTCTTCGCCTTGTATACGCCCGTATCCAAACTTCTCTGCCACTTTCGCAAGTGGCGAGAATTAGGTGTCATCTTAGAACAAATCTAGGACTCGCCGGACTTTGCTCTTCGTGTATACATACTTAATCTAGGAAGATCTGGCCTGACATAAACGCGGTGCGTATTGATACCTACCCGACGGCGACGAGTCCTAAAGCTCGAACGCGCAATGATTTAAGAAGATGCCACATGTGCCCCGACGATCGTCGATTAATCGCACCCCGTTAAGCGCGACTCTGACGGTCTACATTCCGAAAACCTCCAACCACCCCGCCCGCACCTCGGCGACACAATCCGGTGTCGTGGAAAGTCGTGAAACGACCCTCAGCCAGAAGTGGTAGAGAAATAGAATCCAAGGACTGCAATATTTGTTTAAATTATCAATATTCAAGTGTCCTGCAATTGATAAGTTGATGCGCAATTTGCTGTGTTCTTCGACCCACGAGCCGATAGATCAGTCACTGTCCAACAATATGCATGTAGAAGGAAGTACACTGTCAAAAACATCAAGTGGTTCGAATTTCCAAAGATGTTTTTTTGTGGAGAGTATATCATTGAAGAATATATCGAACCCCAGCATAAACTGCCCTATTTACATGCACGAAGTTGAGAAATTAAGTGGGAAGGCAAGGAAAATGACTTAATAGCGCCTGATGGAAGGTACCACCATCTGTTATTGCACACAAAATTATCCACAACTGGTACAAGGACAGAAAATGTGATGTTTACCAAAAGCGGTTGTGGTTAGTAAAGGCTGCAGCTAAGATAATCTTCAAAAATATCAACTCACAAATCGGAGTGGGGATTTTCATTTCTCAAGCCTTATGAAATTGGCAGCAGTTTTTCTGCAAAAATTGACTGAGCTCTTGTAAAAATGTAAGGAGTTTTAACAAAAAGAATGTCCAAGGCCTAGGGGGTTTTAAAATATTTAGTAAATCATTCCATGACAAGTTAAGAATAAGTTCGGGAACGAATAATAAATATAAAATATTTTATTTTAAACATTTATTAAAGAGCTTAAAATGATTACATTATATTACTTAGCATGTGCTTGTGCTTTACGCATTTGGGTGAGAATGTTTGAAAGTTCTTCACGCTTCCTCTTAGCACGAATGTGGGTTCCTAAACGACGCTTCAAGAATTTTAGTGCTCTCTTATCCTTGGAAACTTTCAACAATTCCATAGCACGCTTTTCATATGGAGCATGACCACACACCTCACGGATTAAATCACGCACAAATTTGGTGTGTTTGGTTTGAATTCCCTTCAACCTGGATGGCCTTACTTTATCGGCCTTTGTCTTTCCAGCTGGGATCTTTGTGGTCTTATGACCTTTATTAAGACCAATTGCAATTTCGTATCTTGGAGCCATACTAAAAAATAAAGTTTGGGTTAGCAATAAGGTTATCTTACATGCTTGTAGTGTTTTTACAAAAAGTTGGACCAAGTCATTAACCAATTCAGTTTATTAAAATTAAATACATTTATTAATCGCAATGAAAATATAAATAACTCGTTTTATTCAATTACTTACATTTATTTTGGTAATTACCAATAAACAGCTCCGCGTGTTCTTTTCCTTCAACCTGTCAACGACTAAAAGGAAGATGGCGAAGTCTATTTCCGTTAATATCAGTTTTTGTCGGAAGCCATTATTTTTAAAAGTTTCATTTCTATTTTCAATTGCATGTATAGTTTAAAA
Source organism: Gymnusa sp. GC000175 (assembly GCA_030264735.1). Lineage (NCBI taxonomy): Eukaryota > Metazoa > Arthropoda > Insecta > Coleoptera > Staphylinidae > Gymnusa > Gymnusa sp. GC000175. Next base: position 14,570 of record JARJDX010004991.1, read on the forward strand.
TGGTTGCAAAATATCAAAATGTTTAATATATGTGATATAGACAATAGATACTAATACATAATTAAAAATTTACGATTTTATTTTTGGGTTTTTCATGGTTGGTACGATGAAAAACAATTTTGTGGCGGGAATTTTAAACATGTAAATATAACTAGCATATTCTAATCTTGCGAGTAAATACCTGCATCTGATCAGTGTAAATGTGGATGTTTTTGCTTAAATTTAATCGCAATTTAAAGAAAAATAATTCATATATTGATAAAACACTTACAAAATTTTGTTCAAAATTAGATATTTTTCTTGTTTCTTTCATAGTGATTTTAACTCTCCAGCTTTTAATACTTTTTTGTCCTCATTAAATTAAATACAATTGCATCTCTTCTTCTGATATCTTCGCTTTTCTTTTGGTTTATTTTTTGTCGGACTTTTGCTTGTGCTTCCTTGAATAACCGCATAACCGTTTATGGTCATATATTTTAGAAGCCAAAGTTTTTAAAGTGGTGTCTGTCTGTCTGTCTGTCTGTCTGTGTCCTCTCCACAGCCCAGATGGCTAAACTGATCGGCCTGGAGGTCCCGGTGACTTGGTTAAAATCCACTTCCAACCGGAATTGGTAGTTTATTGGTTAGGTTGCAAATATTTTAAAAATTATGAAGTTTATAGAAAAATATAAGAGTACAAAAGTATTAAGAAATAAATTTAGAAATAAACTTTGTTCTTATCATTTTTTCAAAATTTAACATTTTAAAAACTTATCCTTCTTCGTTGCTAAGCAACATTTTATTGAATTTATTCCCATCAAGAATTAATTCTATGTGGAAAATAATGGTTTTTTTTGCTACATCTGGTTCTGTTTTCTTCAATTTTTAAATATTGAAAATTGATTATAAAATTTTAATATCAATGTATTGTACACAAAAAAATCAAATATTTAGTTAACTATTCTTAAGTTTGTACTTGATTAGTTATCTTCATTTACATAAATTTGAAATTTTTATCAGTTAACAAAGTCCGCGAGAATTTAAATTTGTAAATAAAATCATTGTCGAACAGCTTGGCTTGGGATATTCGAAGCAGTTCTGGTTCAAGCACAAGTTTGTTTCTCAAAACGATTACGATAACCTTTAAACTTTAAAAATAATTATTAATACTTAATACATGCTGTTAATCTTTAAGCAATAATCCTGTAACAATAATAAGAATGAGACTGTTACATTATATTGTATTTTTAATTTATTTTTGCCAAAGTTCGTTTTCATGGCGATTTTTCCACAGAGGTAGGACTGTTGGTGGAAACTTGGGGGCTCCTGGTGAGGATCAAAATGATATATCTCAAGTTAGTGAAGAATGGTTTGATCAAATGTTGGATCATTTTACTCCTGGAGAGACTACCACTTGGAAACAGGTACAAAAAAAATAAAATTTTAAAATTAATAAATCACCAAAAAGTAAATTTTAAATTTTTTGAAATTATATTGCCCAGCATCTAACTTTAGATAGTCAAGAATGCCTTTAAATCTATAGCAATAAACTCAAATTCGTACATAAAAACATACTCGAAGCTATACTCGTAAAATTATTAATTGTATATGTACTATGTATTGTAAAAATCAGACGGTTCTTTGACTACAAATCAGGAATTTCTCAATATTTAGAATTAACTTTTTTATTGAGAAGATAAGAAGAGATTTTAAAGCAGAAGGTGTATAACCTCTATATAACCTCGATTAGGCGTTAATTGCATCTCGATGCTTCAATTAGGATTAAAACCATTGCAAATATAGTTACTACATATCTCCAAAACCTAAAAACTTTTTATATAAATTAGCGTATTGTAATTTAACAAATTTTTTAGAGAAGTATTTTTTTGTAGAGATTTTACATAAATGATGAGTTTTATGATCCTAACACAAATGGGCCAGCATTTATAATGATCGGAGGAGAAGGTGAGGCTACTAAAAAATGGATGACTCAAGGAACATGGATTGATTACGCAAAACGTTTTGGTGCTCTCTGTTTTCAGTTAGAACACCGTTACTATGGTAAAAGCCACCCGACTAAGTATGCATGCTATAAAATTGTATAAAATATCAAATAAATTTAACTTTTTATTTAGGGATTTAAGCACTAAAAATTTGCAATACTTAACCAGCCAACAAGCCCTTGCTGACTTGGCTAATTTTATAGCCTCAATGAATGATCGCTTTAACATGTCTTCAGATGTAAAATGGATAGCTTTTGGAGGTTCATACCCAGGCTCCTTAGCTGCATGGCTGCGTAATAAATATCCACATTTGGTGCATGGTGCCATGTCAGCTAGTGGTCCACTTTTAGCACAAATTGATTTTAAAGGTAGTATTTTATCTTCTACCAAGCATTATATTATAAAAATGATTAAAATGTAGATTACTTCCGAGTGGTAGATGAAGCATTAAGCACTAATAGTGATGAATGTGTGACTGCTGTTAAACAAGGCACCCAACAAGTTGAAATATTGCTCCGCCATATGGTCGGGCAAAGAAATCTTAATAATAAGTTTAAATTGTGTGATCCTATAGAAAAATCCATTAAGAACAAAAATGATTTGTCAAACTTTTATGAAAGTCTTGCTGGTAACTTTGCTGGTGTTGTTCAGTATAACAAAGATAATAGAATGGGAGGTGGAAATAAAAATATTACCTTAGATACTTTATGTGATATTATGACGAATCAACAATTAGGACCTCCAGTTACTCGACTTGCAGCTGTTAATGATTTAATTTTAAAAAGTAGTAATCAAACTTGTTTTGATTATAAATATGATAAAATGATTAATGCTAATAGAAACACCAGTTGGGAGAGTGAAACTGCTGAAGGAGGTAAGTTTATGATATATGAAGTACATAATGGTGTGTTGATTTGGACAGGTTATATCTCTGCGACGATTGTGGAAAGAAAATTAAATTTTATAAGTTTATATAACTAAAGGCAGTCTATTTTTCTGTGCAATTATTTCACTCTGAATATCCTGCCCGCTAGATACCCCCATATCCAGTTTAACAACTTCCCCTGAATGCCTAAGGATTCTAGCTTGTACTCCACCTGTTTGTGTGGTAACTTGAGAAAGGCCTTTGCTTAGTCTAGGACTAGGACTAGGACTAGGTAGATAAAATCAACAGGTTGCCTATTATCTAAAGGCTTGACCATGCATCCAGAGACTGTTGATAAGGTTTGATGTCATGGATCTACCTGGGATAAAAGTAATGGCATGGTTTTATCCCAGGGAACATGGTACTTTCTTGAGCGAAGTCTCTTATGTTGACAATTATCGCTCCATAATACCACCGACAGTACTCGTCAAACTGTCGAGTTGTTCAGCGCAGTTTTTCAACAAAATGGCTGAAATTCCTCCAGGCCTCATGGCTGCGTTTATGTCTAGATTATTCGTCAGGCAGTGATTTCGTCGTCCAAAAATTCGTTTCGAATCACAGACTTTGCAGTCGGGCAGTTCGTCTGACGATTCCCTACTGTGTGTAGACCTGATGCAATTAATCTGCAAACAGTTTTCATCATTAAATTCCCGCCCTCACTAATTTTTTTCATCCTTTATGGGCATACACACTCGAACAAGGTCTTCAATCATCGGACTTTTCCGCCTTGAGAATGTTCCCTACATTGGCGAGCGAGCAACAACCAATAAAAATACGCGACTTAAACCGTAAGAAAATTTACATTGACTTAAGTCGCGAAAGCTTAAATTCTAAATTAAGTCTAGATATGGATTGGTTATCCGCAACAATATCGTTACAATTTCTCAGAATGGTGGGCGTGGCGTTACTGGAGGAGATTTGTTTCTTGATATAGGCATAGAACCTCTTCTTCAATACCATGGTGTTCAAATTCTTCTCTCTTCTTTTGGACTATAGTAGAGAAGTTGTTGTTGATGAGTCTGTTTATACCTCCTCTCTACTCTGGTTTGCTTCAGAACCACAGCATTTATGTATTGCAAATTAATTTTTGTTCGTTGCCTAGGGCTTGGGGAGTTGGGTATATTTTTAGCAGAAATCTGCATTGGTGGATGCCTGTAGAACAGACCTGTTGCCAATTCCATTTTTTTGCAAGATCAAATTACACTTTCTAGCTATTGAGTAACTAAGGTGTAATTTGCCCTGTGATAGTCCGCTTTCGTGCTACCAAGGTTTGAAGATCCTGATCGATGTAGATCTGTAAGCTGGTGACGTTTACTACATTATCGCTTTACTCGATCTGAGGCCAGGTGGGGTAAGTCTGTCTTCCGTCCGTTGGTTCCTGGATGAGTTCGGAGAAGTTTAAGTCGGTAAAATGCTGAAGGAAAATCTACTCCACCTTCACTCTTGATGTTGCCGCCTCATTTGTCCAGTTTATTTTCGGGAAGTTAAAGTCTCCAAAGATCAAGGTTGTTTCTTGTATGGAGCTTGCCATGTCTAGTAAGTCAAATAATTTTTTACTTGTTGACCGTGGTCTGTAGTCACCTCTAGAACAACATGGATGGAAGCGACCCAAATCATATCCACAGAGCCTCGACATCTTCAAAGTCAAGTAGAGATTGGGTTTTAATTGTCATGGTTTTAATTTGTTTCTTAATATATATCACGAGTTCACCTTCTCGTTTATCATTTCGGTCTCTGCAATTCATACGGTAGGCCTCGGTGTTAAATAATGGGTTTAACCATGTCGCTGAGATTTTTATAATGTTCGGGCCTATTGTTCATACTTCAATTAGCAGTTGATCAAATTTGGATACATTCGTTAGTGTACACGATTTTGGGATATTTTAATCTTCCAGTTACCGCTGCTTTTCCCCGTCCCTTGTTGTGGTCAATCTGCGGTATTCCCTGTATATACCTCATTTTGAGATCTGGGTTTGCTTCCCATTTCACTTCCAGGTATTTCCTTAGATAATCCAGTCCACTTCTTTGCAGAGTGGTAAGGTCATTTGCAATTTTAAGCCCCTCCATTTATTTAGTTCATTTATTAACTGGATATTGTTGGCAACTCTGTCGCGGACCACCTCAAAACATATCGTGAACCGAAAGTGCTCTGGGTCTATAGTTTGTTCTAGAAAACATGAACGAAACGAGGTTTGTGGAAGAACCATTGTAGTATCATTGAAGAAAATTACTTGGTGTGGAACGATTAGAACATTTTGAAAAAGTGTCAACAAAATTGTTTCAAATATAATTTTTTTGGCACCACATGACTTTCGTTTTGGTGGATTATAGCCAAAACTCACTGGAACCTCCCAAATTTTTGTTAAAAGCTTAAATATAATTTTCCAAGTTGATCAATTAATCCGCCTCAGCCCTTTATTAACAACTTTTTTGTATATAAGAATAGTATGCATCTCACTTTAAAAAAAAAAAATATTAAGAAAATAAGGTTTAAAAAAATTGTTGCAACTTTACTTATATAAACCTTTTTGCCGATGACTCGATAATCCTACGTGCAAAGTACGCGACTTAAACTCGACAGTAAGAAAATTTAATGTGAAGTTGTACAAAATTATAAAAAATTGTGCAAAATTAATTAAAACAAAAATGATTAAAGTCAACATAGGTACAGTTAATCCCTCTTTTACGCGCTCCCGATTTCTGATTTTATCCTTAATTAAATATCCCGATCATTCGTTGGCGATTCAAGCTAAGCGATATGCCCTCTAGCGGAGAAAAATGTACTTCTTCCGTAATGAGTACTTTAATTCTTAAGTGTTTACATATTTAAACGATATTTACAAATTCACCAAACATAAAAATACACCCAATAGAGAGCCCAGCCACAGAAAAATACACAATAAAAAGCACCGAGTTACTATTATTATAATCTATCATAACCTAATTTTACCCATTTTTGCAATAAAATATGGCGGGAAAAATTAATTTGAATCGCCTTCCCCACCATTTTTTGTGCTGCTTCAGCTTTCAAGGCTCGAGTATCCCATTATTATTTAATCTCTTTTAAATGCATTATAGGTCGACAATTGACATACCAAACTTGTACTGAATTTGGATTTTTTCAATCATCATCATACACACCTCAAGTTTTTGGTGATGCCTTTCCCGCAGATTTCTTTATTCAACAGTGCATGGACATTTTCGGTCCCAAATTTAACACAACCTTTTTAAACAACGCAGCTGAACGTACAAATATAATATATGGAGGATTGGATATAGATGTAACTAATGTTGTATTTGTTCATGGTTCTATTGATCCATGGCATGCTTTGGGAATAACTAAAACTGTAAATCAGAATGCACCTGCAATTTATATTCAAGGTAGGATATTTTTAAACAAATATAAAGATAAAAAAATATTTATTTACTACAATTTACAA
>JARJDX010005058.1:0-14350 GCA_030264735.1 Gymnusa sp. GC000175
TCAAAAAAGTCATTAGTAAAAATCAAAACCGCAAGAAAAAATGGACCCACCTGATTCTTTGGCGTCTTAAAATAATCGGTGGCTCAGCTCTGGCTAAGCATTCCTTCAAGACAGGTCATCAAATTGATTTCACAAATGTGAAGTCATTATCAGTAATCCCTCATTATTAAAAGCGCAAAATTTGCAAAGCGATTTGGATTCATAATAATCAGCTTAACTTGAATCGTGAAAATTTGAAATCTCCAATACCTGGAAATATTTATTTTCCTCATTACACTTCCACCTTAACTAATAATTTTTCTTCCTATATAGGCATTCACACTCGAACAAGGTCTTCAGTCATCGGACTTTTCCGCCTTGAGAATGCTTCCTGCAGTGACGAGCGAAACGGTGGCAACAACCAATAAAAATACGCTAATGAAACCCGAAAGAAAGAACATTTACATCCACTCAACTCGCCAAAGCTTAAATTCTAAATTACAACATTCTATCTCATAATTTTTTAAAGAAAGTTTGATTTTATGTATAGTACTTTTTAATGGTTTCCGGTAAAACAGTTGTATTTATATTTTTAGGATTTTCTTATTTTTCATTTTAAATCTATTTATAGTAATATAATAATTGATTTTTCTATATATACTTTATATATTTACACTATATTTTTATATTTTTACGTTGCGCATTCCTTCATTCATTCATGTACTTCCGATAGGTTTATAACAGATTTGTATTGCCAAAAAATTTATCATTATCCGCTACAGAAGGGTATTCTTCGAATGTTCCATTGACCATCTCTGAGATTTCTGGTACTCGTTGCCATTTTATTGTTTCTATTGGTTTTGTCGTCTTTGGTCTTCCTCTCTTATTTTGTATAATGGTGCCCATTCAATTACGCTTTTGAAAAGTCGTGTATTACTTATCCTATGTAGATTTAATTTTTTATTGTCGACTTCTTTTATTAATAGTTCCTAGAACTTCTAAAAAACCATATCTACCAAATCTACTGAGTTTATTTTTTGTTTGTTATCTATCGTTAGTCGCCATATAATGGGCTATTTTTTATATAGGATTATGATTAGGCCCCATTTCTAATACTACATCTGTAGTCTTTATCATTAACCACTAGTACTTGATTATCCGCAAACGGCAAGCTGTATAAAACAGCATAGCTACACATTTTTTTTGTAAGATAAAGCTGCATAAATTTCGAAAAACGTAAAAAATGCAGCACCTCTATCGCAATCGCCTTGTGACACTATTTTCCATTCTTGTGGTATTGCATGTACATTGATACATTTATTAAAAAAGGTAGTTATTATAAAAAAAAATTTGTTCGAGGCACGTTTTATTGTTCTGCATAACTTCAGAGGAGTCAGATGTCCTCAAAAAATATGGCAATATTAGGTATACCGCAGGAAGAAAGTGGTATCAGAAAGCACAAGGCAGAACATTGTGAATATTGTATATGGGAAAGGTATATGTTCAATAGCGGATAAGTATAGACTAAAAATGGAATGAGAATGATCTTCCATTTTTCTTCTTCTTCTTTTTAATGTGCCCTATCCTAAGAGGACGTTGGTCCATCTAATTCTAGCTGCCACCAATTTAAATAACCCTACTGTCTTTTCGGTCCATTGCCATAAATTTAGCCAGGAGGTTCGTCTTTTTCAGATTGCTTTATGATTTGTGATAACTAATAAGGGGTAATCCGGACGAATGCCTTTTCAAAGTCGATAAAACAGGCAAAAATATCACAATTTACGTTCCATGCTCTCTAAATTAGAATATTTATGCCAAAGAGAGCATCTCTTGTCCCTAATTCGCTCCTCTACCCGAATTGGGTGTCACAAACACCTTTCAGTTTTTGGTATGCGCGCTTTGATCTCTCTAACATCTTTTCCACCTCTGTTTATTGTAATATTATTTTTTGTCTTTAGTTTTTATTTTAGCCTATATGATGAAATATTTAGGCCTTCGGTTGATAGCTTCTTATAGTGATTATTTGTGGGTGTTATTTCAAGATGTTACCTTTTGATCTTCTAAGTGTTTATTGTTTTTTCAATGTTTGTCCCACAGCACTTTTTTACGGTTATAATTCTTCGGGTTTCTTCTTTTATTTCCAAATATTTGTCTCTACCCTCTCTGTTCGGATGAAAGCCAATTGATGTATATCTTCCTTTGTTGTTTCTTTAACTATTTTTTGTTCTTTTCATTGTATTACAGTTTTGTTGTCCAATCTTATTTGGTAAAATGTTGATATATAAGGGTGTTTATATTGTATTTTCCATTTTACATTTGGATTTTGAGCTTTTCGTTGTTTGAACCCAGATATATTAATGTATTAATGTTTGTTTGAAGAAGCTGTTTGTTATCTTAAGGTCATTGTTTTGGCATAAATCTGTTAATCTTTCACCATTATTGCTACAGACGTCTTCTTTAAAAGGTCCTTGTAGGTTTATTTTAGTTCACCTTTTAAGCATAGGCACTAACATAACTATTAGTGGACTAAGAAATGGAAGATATCAATCTTCCATTTCTTAGTCTACTAATAGTTATAGTAATTAACATGTTTTATTTTTAAGGTGATGTTAAATTTATTCCAAGCCAATAGAATAAAATTTCTAGAACCTTTCAAACGAAAATTTAAATTTAATTCTCCTTATTTTTAAAGATCAAATTTTTATTAAAAAAAATTTAAATTTTTTTTGTTTGTATAGGGTTAAGAAAGAAGAAGAATTTTAGACATAAAAGCATGACCTCCAATCTCTAAAATACCTTATTGTTCTTGTAAATAAACCTACTTATAATTTCTGCTCATTTGTTTCTGCATATTTTTCTAATATCCCATAACAGGTATTCATTAAAAATCCGTTGTGTTAATAGTTACATATGGATCTAATATCCTTAACACCACGTTAGTTCTTTTAATTAAGGTAATAACATTACCATCCCTTTTTTCCGTGTGCATTATATTTTAATATTTTAACTAAAATGGTAATTATCGTAGTCCTCATTAACGACATGTACATGGTATAAACCTGTAAATCTAAATTACAATTCCAATAAATCATCATTTAATAAATCAGTAACAAAATCATTTTAATTGTTTACTTAGGCAAATCTTTAAAATTTAAGTTCTCCCTCAAAATTTCGTTACATTTAATGACAAAAGGAATTTTATAGGCGGAATTACTCATTTTGTTCGCATAAAACTTAAAACAAAAGTTAACCGAATCAAGAACGTTACTGATAATTGTATAGAACCCCCCACAGCTATATGTCAATGTCAATCACTTGCTGCTTTGAAAAAAGTATTATTTTTTGGGAGATCGAGAAATGCTTTTAAATGTATTCTATATTTGATCTAACAATTTTTTATATAGTTCCGTATAACATTAAAGTCTGTTTCGTTTTCGTGTTTATTTTAACGCTTTACCTTACTTCCTCTTTTCGAAGTATTGATGTGTCCAACTTACATCTAGAAACGCATTTTTTAAAATGTCAAATCTATTTAGATCTAACGATTAAGCCTTGTCAACCAATACTATTATACGAATGGAAGCTAGTAACAAGAAATTGGAAGCCTTTGAAATATGGCTATACCTACGTATTATAAAAAAATCTTGGACAGACCATATGACCAACGAAGATGTCCTTTAAAGAATCGGCAAAGAAAACCTAGGACATATAAAGAAGTACAGACAACGATACGGGCTGTTACGAATAATCGTAATTCCTTCAATTAATTACTCTTCTTTTATTGGTAAAGTCTAAGTTTTGAAGAAAACGTTTATGAAGAAGCGCTGGCTCATACGCAGCAGTTACTTTTGAAATCTTACTTCTTCCACTCTATACCAATAGGTCGTCCTCGTTCATCGTAGTTCCCTTGACTTTCTTTTTGATTTTTGCAAATTCAACATATGTTGATCTTTTTCTAGATAAGTTCTTTACTTTCTGGTCTCTTTGGTGCCAGGACATAATGTTCTACGTCTCTATTTTAGGTGTGTTTTGCTTCTTATATTATTTTTATCTATTTCGTATCCTATTTCGTTACCGTGCTGTTATCGTGTTCATCTATCCGTTTTCGGGGCTATTCGTTCTGTGATCGAAGTGTAAATTTTACGGTAGGTAATACCGGCTACTTGGCAAGTTGCGAGTAGTGTGTATGAAGACTCGCGTTAACTGGAAACTCTACTTGTACTTGCAGTCCGTTGTTTGTAAACAGTCCAAAGTTATGGGGCAAAAGTTGGCAATCGCCGAGTGTTTTATCAGCGCGCTACACTACTTGTTACTACTCTTCCAGTAAAACGACAAACGCTTTTTACTGTAAATATGGAGTGAGACAGCGAGACAGTATTGCATTTTTTGGATGCTTACATAAAGGAACATATTGTCTCGAATCCCAGGCATAAACTACACAAAAATAGAAACGTAGTGCACGGTGTCTGGAACCGAATTAAAGCTGAGTTTGCAGACAAAGCCTCTATATTTTTTAATTAAAGATAGCCATCGCTGATTAATAAAAATGCAGCTGCCGCTTCGGTTTCACTAAAGTCCATGACTACTGACTTGCGGATGCCCACTTTCACTTCTCATTTAGGTTGGATTCACTGGGTAGACAAGTAGTGTGTATGATGTACTTGTCCTTTATCACATACTCGTTACAACTCGCCAAGTTACTTGTAAAGTACCGCGAACTAAGTAGCCGACATAATCTGATCAAAATGTTACGGATCTAAATTAAAAGGGCCGTAGGGGACGAGGTACCGTGTACTTAAAACAATTTAATGAGGAGACAGTACTTTATTTACTTAGAATAACACAATAAAATAAACAACATAAACAAAGTAAAATCTTCTTACATTAGAAATATAATTAGGGGCAAGACTAAAAACCTGGTGATTGGCTGATTATTGGCGACGTTACTTAGTCGGCAGCAAACAGAATAAAATGTAAAATGTAAAAATGTAATTGATTGCAAAAAACGGGGATATTGTACTTCTTAATCAGCAAGTTTTTATTCTCAACTGGCGGGAAATTGTCGGTTATATTGATTGTACATGAGTTCAATATAAACTCAATGTAACATGGAGCAATGGATCTTTGGGTGCACGTCATAAGTTCGCTAGTTAAGCTACGTTATGAAATATTATAATTGACTTGTTTGAATTGATAGGTTGGTAGGTTAAAGTCGCTGAATCAAACGTCATACATGATATTATTGAATTGGATACATTGCACTATGGCAGCAATGACAGCTGATCTCCATCCAACAGCACTGCAATCTGGGAATGAAGCCCTATAAAATGTTACAATCTTATAAGTAGAAAAAACGATTTTTTCAATAATATATAAAAAAAACTTTGGATTGTCACTATAGAACTGGTAATAAAAATATGTTCAATTAGTTGCTCTATAACTATTACTTTTGTGTCGGTATTAACAATCATTTAATACTTTTTGGACACTCTGTATATTTATTTTATAAATTGGTTTTAATTAGATAATTGCGTTAAATATATTATTAAACTTAAATATTTAATAAATAAACAATTATTGGAATCAACATGGGAAATGCTGTTCTCCTTTATGCTCCTTTTCCTCAATTTATTTCGCTCTTCGTTGGTGCATTGTATGCTTGTATGCACATGCGCCTGTATGTTAATTATAAGAAAATCAAATTAAAAATTGAAATATAAATATTTAAAAAAAATAAAAATATTTTTTAGATTCTCTGAGTAAAAAGTTACAAAAAAATAATTTTTGTTTAAATTTGCAATTGATAATAAATGTATTTAAAAAATATAAAAATGGAAAACATCGACTCGCGCATAATCCAAATAAGATATCAACTGAAATAAACAAATATTTATTTTTCATAACGATATTCTTATCAATATTAATATTTCTGTTCATTAAAATATCCCCTTATTTACTGCATAATTTTTAAACGATTTAAATATATAAGTAGATAAGCAGATTTTGAGGAACAAATAAATTCTATCGCTCTTCTTCTAAACGAATGTGATTACAAATATTCAAGCATCCCATAGTTTGGCTCAGTCAGAAACCAGGAGCAGAACGTGAAGTGGTCATGAACAATGACGACTCCTAACACTGAACAAATAAGCATCTGTAAACTTCTTGTAACGAAGAATTATTATTTTAATAAAAAAATCAACTACTTCGTTATAATTAGTTTTCTTCTACTTTTAACTACGACTAGTTTGGCTCTCTCAATCTTTAGTCTTTTCAAAATTCGACAACTTACACAAGATGTGGAAATTTTGAAAAGCGTCAGATTTATCGAACCCTTCCTACCAGATTTGGATAGGAGTTATTTGGATCATGAATTTCAACTGAATGACGAACTTAATGAAGCCGACAATGATAATCATGTAAGTTTATTTTTATTTTATTTTAGATGCAAATGTAATTTTATTTTGTGATTTAAAAACAATTATATTTAAATATTTAAAAAAAATATTGAAAAAAATATTTTTATTTAAAAACTTATAAAATGAAAATTCATTTTTGTTTTATTTGATTTTTATATTTTTTCTCTATTGTAAGTGGAAAATTATAAAATTAAGTGCAAATTTTTACAAAAACTTAAAGATTATTTTAAGAAAATTCAAGTGAATAATTTCAGTTATTTCATTAATTAAATTTTTGTGGTACAAAATCAGATTTGATAATGTCCAAATCAAATTATGTTAAATCTTAAAATGTAATATTTTTTTTAATAAAATGTGCTTTGAAGTTGCTTCTTTAACAAAGCACAAAAAAATTATCTCAACAGTTTTTGTAGTTCTCTTGTTTTTTGGGATGATAACACTTAAACACTTTTCTCTGTCTGGTTATATGAAAAATGATTATAGTAGTTTTTCTAGTCTAAGCTGTTTTGTCTATAAAATTTGATCAATTACAAAACTTTAAACACTAAACACTACAATTTTTCTTTGGTTTAGAAAATTTTAAAGTGTAAGCAGGGAAAGGCCGTAGGCCACATGCGGCCGGCCCTCGATCTTCTTTTGTACGGCCCGCGGTAGTTAGACATTTCAATTTTCTACTCGTTACTTTTAATTTTGTAAATGTGGTCCACTCCAAGTTTTTTATATTAAATGCGGTTCTGGTTAGAAAAGTGGTTGGACCTTCCTTATCTTAAAGTATTTTAGTTTAAATGCTAAAAACTTTTCATTATTTTTAGTTTAATAATTTTGTATGATTTTGGCTGCCCTCACATTATAAATATTATTGATCAATTACATTAAAGGCGTTTTATTGGCCAAATCAGGACAAGTATTGCCAATAATAGACAATTTATGTAAATTTTCTTACTTTTGGTTTAAGTCGCGTATTTTTATTGGGTGTTGCCAACGTTTCGCTCGCTGTTGCAGGGAGCATTCTGAAGGCAAAAAAGTCCGATGACAAAACGGAAAAATCATCGGACTTGGGAATACTCTCTGTAATGGCAAGCGAAACGTTGGCAACAACCAATAAAAATACGCGACTTAAACCCGAAAGTAAGAAAATTTACATCGACTTAAGTCGCGAAAGCTTAAATTCTAAATTAATAGACAGTTTATTGACAATATTTATTCTCACATGTGTCCTAGGCGTACTCCACTTTGAGAAACACTGAACTTAATTTCCCCTCACACTATCAATATTATTAATCAATAATAATGAAAGCGTTTTATTAATCAATAATATTGACTATTGATCAATACAACGCCTTCACGATTATAAATCAACAATATTGATTGTGTGAGGGGGAATTTAGAACAATGTTTCCTAAAGTGGGGTACTCCTAAAACACGTATAGGAATTACTAGAGGTAAGCAAGGAATTTTTAAATTTTTCATTTTTTGTGTGTTTTACAGGAAATTGACACAACTTTCAATGTCTTTCAAAAAACATTCCGGGCGTAAAATTGCTTCAAATTTTGTTATTAAAAGTTTTCATGGCTCATAGTGTCTATAGTTATTTCTCAAATGGAAGTTGACTGTAACAATGGCTGTCAAAAAAAATCTAGCGTATTAATTGGTTGAAATTTTGTCGCGTCCCATAAAAAATTATTGCGCCCCACCAATTATTTGTTTTGTATAGAATTTTTATGTTTAAAAATTTTTTGTTATTTAGAAAGAGATTAAGTGAAATTTTTTAAAAAGTAGAAAATTAAAAAACAATTTTAATATTTTCAAATTTTTTACCGATTTACTTTTTTCTTTTTGAAGAAAATTTCTTAAATTTGATCAAAACATCGCAATTTAAACAAAATTTATTCAAATATTGACAAAACTCTTACAAAATTTTGCAATTCCGTAGTAATTTTAACTTGTAATTATAAATAAATTGTCCTTATTAGATAAAAAATTGCCTAAATTTATTTAAAAATATAGTAATTTAAACCAAACTTGTTAAAATTTTGACAAAAATTGTCCAAATTTGTCGAAATTTGTATCAATTTCAACGTAAATAGAGCTAATTTCAACAATATCATTTTTATTTAAAAAAATAAATTCAAATTTGATCAAATTTATTGAAATTTTAAAGAAAGTCGCCGGATTTTGATGAAAAATATTAATTTAAACTAAAAATTTTTACAAAAATTGACCAAGTTTGGCTAAATTTATCAAATTTATCAACAACGTCAAACATTCTAATAATTTATGGTTTAAATAAAATTGCCCAATTGTAATCAAAATCATTAAAATTTAATCCAAAATTATTAAAATATTATCCAAAACCAATTTAAATATTGACTAATAATATTTAATCAAAATCATCGCACTTTTAATCAGATTTATAAGAATTTTAACAAAAATTGCTTTTTTGTCATTTCTTTTAATAAAAATTAAATAAATATTGATAAAAATCGTTTATATTTATTAAAAATCCTATTATTTCAACTAAAATTATTTAAATTATAACGAAAATCACCCAAGGTGGCGCGCCACTGGTTGGAAAACACTGATATAGTGTTTAACTTCTGAACAAAATATAAAATAATCAAAAATATCCAATGATTCAAAATTTATGTATAAATAATTTTGTTAAAAAGGTAGTATAATGTAAAATTTCTCAATTAGAAGTTAATTAAACTTTTAATAGCTCTCAAAAAAAATCCAGCGTGTCCAATTGTTTAAAATTTTTGTAAGTATACAGAAATTTAATTCTAAATAAATTATAAAAAATTAAAAAAAAATTTAATGACTCAAATTAAATAAATAATAAATTAAAAAAGTGGTGCGAAGAGAAGAAAAAATTTTCAATTTGAAGTTGATTCAAAATTCAATGGCTGCCAAAAAAAAATTTAGCGCGTCAAATTTGTTTAAATTTTGTAAGCAAAAGTTATCTTTGACATCTAATTAATATAATACAAATCAAAAATAACATGATTAAGTTAATTTTGAAAACACTTCGTAATTTTTTTTTAATAATTTTTAAAAAACCAATATTTTAAGTTGAACAGTTGAACATTGATAATAAAATGATGTAAAGATTATTTTTAGGTGATTACAAGACAAAATCTTTTAAAAAATAACATTTTTTTAAAATCAGAATTAAATGTATTAATTTCTTTCAAAAAAATATTATTACAGTTTTGTTTTTAATAGGGGTACGCATGGGTCGAAAGTTTGGGAAACACAGACTTAGGACATGGGTTTAGTACAGGAGTAATAATGTTTTTAAAAACCAGTCTCAGATTAGAAGGTGGTAAAGAAAGAAAAATAAGGGACCCACATAAATTGTTGCGACAAGAGGAATATAAGCTTTTAGTTTTATATGAAACAAACAACTAGAAGAGATAAATAAATTCTTAGTTGTTTTATTTCAAGTGTAATTGATGAACAGACAAGTTTCCGTTTTAGTTAATTGGATCAAAACATCTCATCATTTTATCTGCTTCCGTTGTCATAAATGGGATAATTTTGATCGATGTAATAATTAGTAATTCTTGCTAAATTTCTGCTGCAATGAACTTAACTTTTCGTCCGTAAAAATAATTAATTAGAAACATGATCATATGTAACTAGTGTGATAATTAAAAAAATTTTATCCTAAAAGTTTAATGATAATGTTAAACAATTTGTTTCATTCTAATTAATTCTATTGAACTTGAGCTGGTGTAAATTATATAAACTTTATTTTAATTTGATCAACAGACTATGCATCCTTCACCTAGTTATTTCTGAAAATAATCATTACATAAAAATTATATAAAATTTTTATAAACAAATATTTTTAAAATCCTCCTTAACAATCGACGGATATGATAATGGTAAACCACAATTTATCCATAATCTGTTTTTCAGGCCTTTTGTTATATTACTGATAACACAAACGAGTTCATCACACAACTAACTATGACAACAAATTAGCTGGAATTATGATGATTTGCTCCGCATGATATAATGCGTGCAAATATCTATCAACAAATAAATTTTTCTTCATGCACATAAACATTAAAAGATGATATAAACATGCACTAAAATAAAACACAGATGAAGGCTAATCATTTGGTAAATTTAAAACGCTTTAAGATACCAAAATACTCATCTCTTGAAAGCACTTAAAATAATTACAGCTGCTTCACTAAGTACTTTTTTTATTAAAATGATTTCTAAATTGGTTCAATTGGCAAATTTTCTGTTTCTTTTATTTCAGCAATTCTTTGACTATATTAAGGATTACCAAGATTATGATGATAGAATTAACAGCTCTGAATATTTATCTCCGTTTGATCTTACTAAAGATTTTAAACAACGATTGAGACGCAATGTAGTTGCTGAAACTATAGATGGAGTTAAAATCAACTCTGAATCCTACGCCGACGTTAAAAAACAAAATATAACAGGAACGAAACTCCACGACATAACTTCATCCCCAATTACCCAACCTGGATTTCATAGGTATATAACGTTGCAACAAAAAATTAAAATTTTATTTTCAATTGCAAATTATAAACGCATATAAATATATTTAATTAAATGTGTGCCAGTTTACATAATATTAATCTGAAAATTTGTTTTTCGAACTAAATTTAGCGCGTGCTTACAACTTATTTATTACAGTTCAGCCTGGTTGGCAAATAATCCAAACAAACCAACTGCAGGTCTTAAACATTATGAAGAAATTATTACAAATCCAGCTCCAACTTCATCTCCGCAACCGGTTTTCACCAGGAAATCCCGGGTTATGCATGCTGAAGATAAGTCAAAGGCTTTTAAACAATTTGTCCGAGTTCCAAAGGTTAAATCTTTGCAGCAGAAAAGTTATGAAGTATTAAAAGAAATCTTAATCATATAAGTATTTATTAATATAAATTAAATTTCTTTTAATAAGGAACAAGTCGCAGCTCCAGAAATGACCGTTGTTAAGGATGTGAAGAATCGTCATAAGCAGAAGCATCAGAGGCAACGTCTTGTGGAAAGTATGGATGAGCAGCAATTTACTATCTTGAGACCCAATCGCAAACAAATGATCGCAGCCCATTTTAGTGGAGATACTTCTAAATACGTTTTGGGGCAGCACACTAACTTTAATGGTGGGTCAATATATAATTAAATACAGTAATCCTTTAATTTATGTGGTTAATTGATCTATGGAAAGCAAAATAAAATATTCATATTCTCAAATAATTTAGTCTTCCTTCGGAAGACAATATTTTTACAAAGTTTTTTTTAAACATGTATCAATATAAAAGGTTTTTGCTAACAAAAATACTTTCTGGTTGTATTTTTCAACCACGTTAAAGCAAAATCCGCGTAAATGAAGGGAATACTGTACCATATTAGCTTATTGAATTGATTTGGTGGTATTACACCTTTTGGTTTGTTGGTTTAAGGAGTTACTTAATATTTTCTGAAAAACCCCAAAATATGATGAAATCATTTGTACATGTAATGTAACTCATAAGCATTTGACTCTGTTTGCAATAGCCAAGCAGATTTATAGTTGAACAACAGAACAAATCGTTTTTGGTGTAAGCTGTATCTGCACCTAACATCTAACAAAATTGTAGTTTTTCAAAAAATTCGTCCATCTGGCCCTGCAATTTTTTACATGCAATTCCCAGTGCAGAATTTATTGCCGATATCCCAACTGCTTACGGATTTATGAAGGCTCATAATTCCAAGTCCAGATTTAAGTGGTACGATAATGCACAAACATTGTCGACTTACAAGAATAATCAAAATTAATTTACGATGCAAATTTTTATGAGAGCCAAGTGGGTACCTACAGGTTGCAATACAAGAGCGAATAGATCGCGCAATCGTGCAAATTTTCGAGTCTAACAGTACGACTGCTTATTATGGGTTAAAAGCTACATATTTGACCCGGCCCTGACAGACAAACCCGAGATGTGTACTACTACCATTCTCATCCAACTCCAGTGCCTATACTAGACCGGGTCATACAGAGCCAATATTTAGTAATATTAGTGACAAAATGACTTCTGAAATGACATTGTTTCTCCTTTGTAATAAAAACCTGAGCTTAGAGTTTAATAGAAAGCGAAAGAGGATTTTGATGCGTCAACACGGTCGTGCCGAGCCGGATCTAATGATCGTACCTAGCGTGTATTTTTAATTTCTTTAGGTCTCTATTACAAAGCGCAGGGGATTTGCCTTTTTACTTTTGTGTTGTGCATTTATGAGTTCCGAACTATTAGGTTTGGAGAAGATACATTCCCTAAGAGTTAGGGAATGTACCTTCAATGGTATTACTTATTAGAAACCCTCAAGTCCTCCAAAATACAACTCCCTTTATTTATAACAAATGGACCAATTTTGACCGACTTATCAATTGGGCCAAAATTTCTCCTCGATCCGCCGCCGACTGATCTATCCATCTAATTATTATTATTAGGCTTCTTTCTTTTCTCCAAGATCCAATAAAATTCACCCAGCCCAGCGCCACTCTCCCCCATTTACACTCTACGGTTCTTCTTCTATTTATTCCCATCGTCCCACTTTATTTCTGTACACATATTGTCCCTGTGATCCCACTTATCCCAACTCTCTCCACACATTCTACATTTTCTCTTTTTCTCATTTAATACTTTGCCGGTTCTTTGTTTCCACACCGAAATTTAGCAATCATTTTCGATACGGGATTGGCTGTGGTATAATGGTAAGTTTCCCATTACCTGAAACACTTAAAATTTAGTATTTGATTTGGAATTGTTTAAACATCAGTCACATATTTAATTCCTTTACTCCTTTCACATCCCTAGCACACATTCCAACTTTTTCGAACATTTTCTTCCTATCTTGATCCGATCTTTCTTTCGTCCAAACCCATTTTTATTTATATTTTTCATTACATTAGAATACATATCCTAGATACTTAAACTTCTTGACTAGCTTTGCTTTTCGTTTCACTAGACACTCCTTTTTATTTCTTTTCTAACCCTGTTTTTTGAGATGATATATAAATTCCAAAAAGAATGAGTCTCTAGAATGCTCCAAATTTAATACCTAAAATCTATTCAAGCTTAAGAGTTTGTAAAGGTGAACAAGTGCCTCTGTTTTTGTAATATGCGACGAACAAGCAGGTTTTCTCTAAACCTGCTGCAATTATGGACGACAACAGAACCAATCACAACGCATTATTCGGTTTGTACGCATGCTTTAAAGCAGCAGTTCTTAACTTTTTAGATTTCGTGCACCACCTACAAATATACAATTTTCTTCATGCCACCACATTTATAAAAACATGCATAATAAATGGGGTACTGCGTAGTTTCGCGCAGGTTCATTTTGTACCACCAGAGGTAAATATTGTTTATGAGCGGTGATTCTTATTTATAATTGGGTAGACCCTAGCTTTTTGGCTAATAATTTCAATTCCTAAAAACCGGGAAAAAATGTTAAATTATGACGTTCACAGTTCTTGGCCTTCTAGAAATTAGTATTTAAGTCTAGAGGCTTAGATATGAAGCATCAAATCTTTTGTCAAATAGGTAACACAAACGAGTGTATCACAATCACATTAAAAACTAACATATTTGAAATCCAAATATCCAAATTTGGCGTTATGCTAAAAATACGTGTGATATTAAAATGTCGGGTCTAGGACAGTTCGGAGCGGCCAGTTCGGCGCGGCGTTTTGGCGCAGAGACGTTTTGGTGCGGGACGTTTTGGCGCAGGACGTTTTGGCGCAGGGACGGTTTGGCGCGGGCCAGTTTGACGCGAGTGGTTTCGACGCACAAATTTGTCGAAGTAAAGTACAACTTTGTATATATTTATTTATCAGGCAAATTTTTCTCTTTATAAAGAAAAGCAAGAAATATTACAATTACCTATACGCGATTTAAGCTAAGCGATACGCCCTCTAG
>JARJDX010005080.1:0-20691 GCA_030264735.1 Gymnusa sp. GC000175
AGTTTCTACCTCATCATTTCATAGTCCGTGCAGAGCCTTATCCTCATTTTTAATCATTACTATTTTACGCTGGTGACCATTCATTGTGTAGTGCCTGAATATTATTCTACGCGTAGGCCAGTGGAGTATGTTTTTGAGAATGCTCGTATGCGCCCCGCACCATTGCTGACTTTTAACGAAATATAGTTATGTTTTTTTTTGCCAAAAATTACGACTTTCTAAATCAAACAAAGTCATTTGGTGACCATACCTCCATTCAAACCTATCGCTATTTTAAGATGAATTTCAATTTTTTTTAAACTCATTTTGTTCGTTGATTTAGACGAGGAGTTTTATGCCCCAACACTTTGATTTGAAGATATTTTATGTAAAATAATGAATAAAGCTCATGAAAGTCTCTGTACCTTATGGTACATTTTATATCCTCATTTCTCTCTCGCCAGTCCAAAGATTTTCTTTATAATTTGTCATTTAAAAACACAAAAGGAGCTTTTGTCTACTTCAGACATCCTCCACGATTTAGCTCCATATGATAGTATTGGTATAATAAGGGTTTTATACATTTGTAGTTTTAGGCTACGCGAAAGTATTTTCGATTTAAAAAGTTTCAGATGGGAACAGTGGCATCGATTCGCTGCCTGAACTGTATCTTGTATTCTCAAATATGTTGTTAGTGTTGTTGAAATTTACTTCGAAATATTTGACAATTTAAACTTGAAATCAATGATAATTTGTTAAGGGGCTATTTCTTGGATTAACGCGCAATAGTTAAGGACTTTGTTTTTTCCTCATCTTTATGCCAATTTTTTATTTTTGGAAACAGTTCTTCGAGCACATATTTGGTATGATTTTATTATAAAATTTCCCGCATTTTTAAGTTTTCTGACTGCAGTTTGTAAGGCAAGGTTAAAGAGAGCAACTGTTAGGGAATCTCCCTACCTTACACCGGTTTTTATTTCAAATCTCTCTGATGTCTTATTTTGGACTGCTACTCTGGCCATTGTCATCATGGCAAATTCTGTTTCTTAGCACTTTTTAAATTGTCAACTGCCTTTTTAAAATTAATTAATAGGCAGCGTGGATAAATGTTGTACTTATAACATATTTTCATGGTTTCCGATCCAGAATTGATCTACTTTCCCGAAAGCCACATTGATATTTCCCTAATATCTCTTCTGCGAACGGTCTTATCCTGCCTAATATTACGTTAAAAAGTATCCTATATATGCAGCGTTGAGTATTGTGATTCCCCAGTAATTGTCGTAATTTATTTGATCGCTTTTTTGCAAATTGCCAAATTTCCCCAATTTTTCACTTTTCTGGCATGTGTTCTTCTTCCCATATTGTGTAAAATAATCGGTATAGTATTTTGTGATCAGTTGCTTCACCTAGTTTTATGATTTCGGCAGCGATGTCGTCTTCTCTCCAGATGGTTCACATCGTAATATAAAAGTAATAAAACCTTGAGGTGACCATTCACGGTCGTTCTAAATGGAGTAGCATGGCGCGGCATCTCTCTAATGGAGTCACCAAAAAATGATAGCAAAAATAGGGGTTATTCACGATCATTTTCTCAGTCCAATGCAGTCACGCCACTCAGGGCTTTTTTACATATATACAACCTAATATGGGCGAAGAATTGTTGATGTTATTAACGGCTCTTTGTTGGTACTTGAAAAAGAGAAAATCTAAAAGAAGAATGTGAAACAGTGGTTCTTAAATAGTAAAAGACGTACTCAATTTAATTTCTTAATGAGCTGACTTTGGAACCATCTGTCTTGGGGAATTATATGCGGTTGGATAAAGATTCACATTTCCATTAACTCAGCTTGCATACGTCATTAATTCAGAAAAAATATACCAATATGAGGAAAACAGCCTACCACGTCAAGAGTTTGATAAGCATGAGTCAAAAATTAATCATGGTTTGACATTCACGGCTGCTCCAACGTTCCATCAAGCCATTGCGTTTACTCATTCATGGATTATTGAAATTTTAGAGCGGCACGATGGATTCTTATCAGGTTGGAATTCCAACAGACTCCATCATTCCACTCCAATCACATCAATATTCCCCATTCACGTCATTCCAAGGGTGTGCTATCATGTCATATGGCTGGATGGAACGCCCGTGGATGGCCAGCTTAAGCCAAGTTATTTCAGAGGTAACTAATTTATATAAAAAATCAGATGTTGCCAACTCCTGACTTTATCACATAATAGTAAATATTTTAATCATTTACAGATATATGGTTAGATTACTTATTTTAACAATTTTTTTTTATGTAGTATGTAGTAAAATGTAGTTATGCAGTAAAATGTAGTAAAAAAAAATTCCAGACGGTCCGTGATCTCAGCTTTACAGTCAACGACTGTAGCTACCAAGCTATGACCCGACCCATTTTTATAAGTTAAAACAATTTTTAGGATTTTCTTGTGAAAATGTTAAAAAAGTAATTTTTAACGCAAAAAAGAACTAGTATTTATATTTTAGAAAAAAACTTTAATTTCCTTTCTATTTAAATCCAAATTAGTTTATTTTAAGTTGATTTACTTGTATTTTTTTTAAATATTTTTTTTGTAGAAATTCGGATATATGAAATGCAGAATTGTGTCTCAAGAAACTGTTCATTACAAGTTTCTACCACAAAATATATGATAATGTAAGTTTTATAAACTGTGATACATCATTTTCTAAAGTGCATTTATTCATCCATCTATGATTGAAGACCTGCTATTAAGAACACAGTTTAAGAACAAGCATAAAATGGGAATATCTTCTTAAATTTAGTTTTTATGAACAAATAATTTAGTCATGGTATTCATGTGTTTTTGGCATAAATTACTTCTTAGTGCAGAAAATCATTATTATTTTTGACAAATAAATAGATTTTTACAGTTTTGCGATTTATAAAATATATAAAAAAATATTTATATCTCCTAGTTTTATTTGCAAATTTGCTCATTTAAGTTAAGGGTAGCAAATACTAAGTACAATTATTTTCTCAGAAGGTAATACTTCGCAATATTTCTGATTTATTAAATTTACATTTATTTTCACCCTAATGGAATATAATAATGAAAGGAATAAATTCATCTTACTAAGGAGAAAATCCTTTTAAAGAACATAATTTTCGTCAAGTTTAATGAACACCTAAATATTTATCATTACTCACTCCAGCAAGGTTATTTGTCATGAATGAATTCTTCTATTATGCTCATGTTCTCGTTTATACATTTTCTTTAATTAAAATTAAATTAAACGTTAAATTTCTCTTGCACTCTTTGGTAGGACTCATGTTTCCAACAGGAAGTTTTCGGAATTCCTCGCGGGAGACCTTCCTGGAGGGCAAGTGTGTCAACAACACTTGTATTTCCACCCCGTTTAGAACCCTAAACCATTCCATGTTACAATCCTCTTTACTAAGTACTAAACTATCTCCCTCCAATTAAATAGGATTGGGTCAACGTCAGAGACAATTATTCGGACTCTGTTTAGAACCCTCCTCTTTCCTTTACTATTATCCACCTGGCACCTTCATTAAAGCAAATATTTTTAATATTTAACACATTTAATAATATACGGGACAATTTTATCAAGATAAATAATTGAATTATAATTCTGTTAATAATAATTATTTGCATGTTAATTTTTTGATAATAATATTTTAATTTTTAGTTTACAGGTGAGTTCCATCCCATAAGACTGAATGACTTTCATATTGTAAGTAGCTTCTTTTATTGTTACCAAAATAAATTAATATTAAATTATGTTAGTTAATTATAAATAAAAAAAATCACACCTATTAACTTTCACAGCCTATTTGATTTGCCCATCAACTTTGACTTACTACGATATTCCTAACTTTTTTCTTCAATGTTCTCTTCTTCTTGACATATCATGATCGTTTTTGATAGTTGACTTTCACGCTGGCGACCACGTTAACCGTTATTGCGTGCATGGAATAATTGAATCGTATATTTTCCCTACCACCAGCAAAGGTTTTTTAGCCAGGATATCGTGCGTCGCCCTACGCTTCTTGATTTTCCTTGTATTATTAGGTGAAGCAAGTCATACTTACATACTGATCTTTAGGAGACACCTATAGGTCCACTTTTAAAAGTTGTTTAAACATTTTCTCAGTCACTATCCACGCCATTATACTGTACAATAGAACTGAAGAGTGCATACGTAGCTTAAGTAAATTATGACTACATAACACCCTATTCAGCTTGACAAAATTTGTTCTTGCCTGAGCGATTGCCCTTTCAACTATGCTTTGATCCCATTTGTCATTGATGATGACACCTAAAAATTTGAACATGTGTACCCGCTCCAGTCTTTCTTTGTCCTGAATATTTGGATTTTTGCTACTAATGTGATATATGTTTTTTTTTTGTATTAAGTTGTTGTCTGTAACCATTGCATGCGCTAAATAAACGCTTCATAAAAATTGTTTATTTGAGCTTGCTAGTATTAGCGTATTATCTGCATTGCGGATGTTACTTTTAATTTTATTGGTTTATGATAATATCTTTGTCCACGTTATTAGGTACTTTGGTAAAGATTTCTTCCAAGTATAAGTTAGCAATGACTTAGATGTCTTTATCTTCAACTCATTTTACCACGACTAACGTTGTCGAATGCCTTCTCGAAATCTATCGCGCACATTTATACATCGTGGTTAACATCTCTACATCTTGCGTTGCAGACCCTGACGAAATCGAAACTGTGAATTCACAACACTTTAGCTTCCTGTGAACTGGCGTCAATGACTTTCGAAAATACTTGCAGCACATGGCTCATTAAATATATAAAGCGGAAGCAATCCGATTGTATTATTCTTCTATCATAGATTAGGTTATGAAGCTTAGGTTATGTCCTTAGACCTTTTGTACTGAACATTTTTAGTGTGCCCACAAATATTTCATCTGGCCCCGTGGCTTCTTTATTCTTGGATATTTTTGACATGCTTTACCTTATCTTCTAATATATATGGGTTATCTGCAGTCTCTTCTCGGAATTCCGCTAGGTTGTCTTCCAATAGTTGTGATTTGTTTTCCAGTTATTTATTATTTATCAATGTCTACTATCTTTCACGCTCTTTTATCAAGGGTGGGGTTTACGAATGATTGAGACCTGCGAGTTCTTTAATTTTTTTTGTGGAGATAGAATAAGTCGTATATGCTTTCGTAATCGTAGATCTCTGTCCGCGTTCTGGATATTATTTCTGTGTTGCCTCCTTTCTTTCATAATGTATAATATTTTTCTTGTCATCCACAATTTCTTTCCGTTATTTCGTGATTTTTCCATTTTTCTCTCCTGGACAGTTGTTAGTGTCTCTTTGCACGCTTTTCACAACTCTTCTGGTTCTTAATCTAAATCTACTACTACTAATTGTGCCTCTACGTTATCTTTAATTTTTTTCTTCAGTGGTCTGTTTTGTTTTATTAATTCTTAAGGTTTTTATATGTCCTTTTTAAAGTATAGATTTATTTGTGTTACCAGAAAATTATGATCTGACGGAACGTCTGCCCCCTGGGACGTATTTACTGATTTTATAGAGGTATTATAGCGATTTTTGATACAGGTGACGTGATGAATTTGATTTCTTATCTCTATATTTGGCGAGTCTTCTTGTGCTTTCCATGTATATAGTTGGCGTTTTGACAATTTAAAGAAGGTTTTCGCTAATTTTTGCTATATCGAGATGTTCCTCTATGCAGAATTTAATGAATCTATCTCCTCTGTCGTTTCTGATGACTAATCTGGTTATTAACAGCTGGCTCCTCTTTGCCTTTGCCAACTTTTGCTTTTATTTCACCTATTATTATTGTGATGCCTTGGCTTTTTGTAAGCGATAGTATTTGTTTAACTTTTTGATAGAACTGTTTGATTTGTTCTTCTTCGTAATCACTAGTGGGTGCATACACGTGAGTAATATTGCGTTTTTATGAGTCTTTGGTAGTGTGATTTTTGCTGATGTGAAGATTCTTCACTCATCTGCCCCTTTTAAGGGGTGCGCGTTCTCGGGGCTGTTGTATTCATCAGCCATAATCATAATCAGTATTTTCTAGAGAAATAATAATGAGATGGTTTCTTCTTGCTCTCCTCATTCCAATGGCATTGACCATTCGAGCAATTTCTCCGCCTTTGAGGGCGATTTCTCACCACTAGGACAATATGTTGCTTTGCCCAGCATGCAGGTTTGTTTACTTATTTCGGCAACCACTCGGTCACCCTTTCCACATTAGCCGCCTTGCAGCATTACCACTCTACTATGTCACACATCGAGTGGGATGTTAAATTCGCATAAAAATATTTTAAATTAAGAAAATCATTTTTTCATGCAGATAGAATTGATAACTGATTATAAATTTTTTAACCACTAAATAATTTTAGAAATCAATTGATATAGCTGAGTAATATATGGGCGGTTTAAAATTTATTTTATTTAAAATATACAATTTTTGTTGTAGCCTTTGGTACAAAATAAAAAAGATATTGAATAACATTATTTAATTGTTTACAACCCATCTGCTTTTAAATAAGGAATTTAATTTTTAAAGCTTGCATACTCTTGTAAAAATCCATTATACTTTTTATTTAATAAAAATTTACTTTCCTTGTACCCGCATCATTTTATGTATGTGCATTTTTAAATTTATTTTTATGTGACTAAAAGGAATATTTTTTAATATAAGGGACTGCGTTTTTCCTTTATTAAAATAAAAATTTATATAGTCACAGTAAAGATTTAATTTGAAAAGGATCCGTATTTTACTGCTTTTAATTTACAACACATAAAAAGTTTTTATATATTTTGTATTATTTTTTATTTCATATTCAATCGCTAAAAGTAGAGAGAGCTGTTTTCTAAGAATGTGTTTTGTTAAAATCAAAATTACCTTTAGAACCAAAATTATGTTTTAAAAATATAATAAAAGCTAGATTCGCAACGTCATTTATAATGACGTTCTGTTTTTCTCTCATTACAGGTTAGGAGATAATATTTTTCGACGGTTGCATAGCCGGTGGATATTATATGTCGATGTTTCTGGTTTTCCCCTTTCTACCATTGGGATTTGAATGCTGGACCATCTGTTGACACTTTGAATTTGTCCAGAATATCTTCTCCCATTTTGGTGGTGTTCGCCAGGTTAAAGATGAAAGTATTTAATGCGTTCTATGGTGGACTCAATGTCTTTTTGAGGTTCCCAGCTTTTCTTTTGTTACACTTAAAAAAGTGATTTGTGGTTAGTTCAGGACAGAGATTTAACACAGTACGTTACAGTTGACCAAATTTTTATTGATTTATTGCAGTATTCAGGCTCATCACCTGTACAGTATTTATAGAACCAATTACTATAGTTATTTTCTTGTTTTTTTATTGGTGGTTTTAGAAAGCGTTAGAGTTGTCTAGAGAATAACTCCTAGGTATTCATATTCATTGGTGAAAAGAAAATTGTGTATGCTTTATCGGAGTTTTTGATACTGTAACCTTTCCCGAATTTCATTATTTTACTTGTTTTATGGTTTACAATTTTGTTATTGTTATTACACTAACTGTTGAGGCAATTTAACCTACTCTGAAATTATTGAAGGTCATTGGCGTAGATAACAAGATCGTCTACATACATTATGCAGCAGTGCCAATCTGGTATTTTTAGGTTTTTCGGCAAAACTTAATTTTGAGGTATTGGGTTGGTCAATTCATTTTCATTACATAATTCTAATAAAGTATTCATCATGCAGAGAATTAGGGGTCAAAAGCCTTGCGGAAGGTTCAGATCTTAGTTAATTGCATCTTTGCAGCTTCTATTTTTGCCAAAACCGTATTGTTCCGAAAGTAAAAAATTTTCTATGTGTTTTGAAACTTTTAATTAACAATTGTAAATTCATGAATTTTTTTACTTGCGGTTTTAAGTTGCGAAGTGCTGTTACAGGGAGTATTTTTTAGGCGGAGAAGTCCGATGACCTTATAGCAAAAAATGTGATTGCTATGATTTTATAACAAATTTTCTCGCAAATACAGGGGTTTAATCAGTTCCTCCGGTTAATTCGTTGGGAATGGTTTGTTTAGTTACAATTAAAGATCATATTAAAAAAAATATAGGGGCGCCAGCAAACTAAGTATATTCGGAGAAAAGACAATCACAGAAGAAACATATAATGGTTGAATTGTGTTTAATTTTTCTGTATATAACGTAATCAACAACTTTTGTGGTAAACAAAATAGTAATTTTGAATAACTCTTTTGCAAAATAATCCAAACTAAGAAGATCTCTCTCAAAATTAGATGTTGGTTTAGAGTGAAAGTGTAAGTGGTCAAAAATCTTCCAATAGTGCATGCTCCATTATATCAAATTATAAAAATATGCTTAAAATTAAAAATAAATTTTACTTTGGTCTACCAAAATATGCTTATTTTATAACCAAACATATTGTAACACCGATAACGCATACAGATTTATCAATATGTTTAAAGAAAATAAGGTTGGATAATATATTTTGTAGATTAGGTGATGATTTTAATCTTAAAGGATCAAAAATAAGTAGAATTTGAACATTTATTGCCTATTTTGGCCGAAATATTTAAAAAATTTATAATTTGGCAGGATTCGTTAACCATCAAGACTCCTTTCAGTGCCATTTAGGTACAGATAGAATTATGTGCAATCCATTATAAATGCCTTTGAAAAAGAAAGTGAAAAACCATCAGACCCTTTGAAAAATGCTCTGACATGGTTAGAATACAAAATATGCAATACAATTAAATATTTAGTTTCTACTCATCACGGGGTAATTAATTCTATGGTGCTTTTGGTGGTCATACCTCAGATAAAATGCTAATTGAAATGTCTCGGTACATGAATGTAGATGCTTTGTCAGACAGAGGTTTCAGGCATTGTTGCATGCAAATAATTGTAATTTTCTAATGCTACCAAGTGTAAGTTCAAAAGAAATCTTACCAAAAAGTGAAACAGTGAAGGCAAACAAGTTACAGTTACGTAAGGATACATATTGAACGAATAATACGTAAAATTAAATTTCATTCACATTTTTTGTAAGTGAATAGCACTCCTCTGTCGAAGATACTGCCCTTTATGGAAAATACAGGACAGCTCAGCGAGTGGACGTAACGTAAACTAAAAACGTGTTTTTCGGCGTTGCTAGCTCTTAGACTATTATACATATTCTCCTAACTTTAGTTATGCCTATTCCTAAAAATTAATTTAGTTAAAGTAGGTCAAGTGCTTCTGATACTTTTTTTGGGGGGATAGAAGAGATAGACTAAAAAGTTTTAAGGAAATAGCTCACATAATTTTTAGGAGTAACAAAATTAGGGTCTACTTCGCCAGAATCGCCTTCCGCAGTAGGGCTAAATACAACCGAAAGTCGCCTGTTATCAGGTAGTCATTTTTAGAAACTTACTTATTATATATTTTTTCTGCAAATTAACTTTTCCAGATCTGCTATGTTCCATACAAACTGGGGTATTTTGAGTGGATCTGCCAATAGCACGTACAGCAATTTTAATAAAAGAAAAAGCCAAGGTTGCTTAAAGTAGCTAAAGAAAGCATTTCTTTTATCTGCGATCGAAATCGTAGGAAAATTTAACCCACTTACCCCTTAAAGTACCTAATTATTCCTAAGCTTATTTAATTTTTTTCTCAAACGGCATTACATGTATTGCTTACAATTAAAAACAAGTTAAAGATTAAATAATGCAATGTGAGAATAATTCAGTTTGACGCTTATACACTTTAAATATTATTTCAGATGTGCTAAATTAAACCCAAATTTTTCAAATACCTTTTTTATATATAAAATTAGCAATCTATAAAACGCAATTCAATTTGGCCAATTGCACGTAGTTTGGAGTAATAATTTATGCTACAATTTGTCTCGTGATTTCCTGGCGCAATTTCTTCGCACCCGTAGCTATAAATTATTTAGAAAACGATTAACACTTTTTTTCTAATTAATTGGATCTAAATATTTTCCCGTTCATTGCCTCCTCGGCAAGTAAATTCCTTAAAAAGCTGAATGCTGTTCAATACAGCATGCAAATTTTTAATCGGATATTATGTTTCATGCACGATGACGAAATTAATGCAAAGTGCAAACTAGAGTTTACATGCATGTTTGCACGATTGCAGTTTGTTTTACGTTAAATTACAAAAAAAAATAACATTTTCTATGTAAATAAATAGATTATCTAATGGAAGAGAGAATTTAAATCATGTACATGAAACAAATTTGACTAATTCCTTTATTCGCTTGTCTTAAATACATATAAATCATTAAACGTAGCAGGTGAAAACAAATAGTAACTTTACCTACAATATAAAACTAAATTTGCAACTATTTGGATTTATTGAAGTATAATTATAAATTAATAAATATGTATATAATTATTCGCTAAGACTTGATATTAATATTGATTAGTAAAAATTAGCAATTAATATTAATATAAATTATACATTTTACCATTTGTATGTATAATTAGGAAATAACCCCAATTAGTGTTACTAATTCTAATATTTAATTATAATTCCCCTTTGAATATTCATTTAATCCAGGTTTCTATTTATATATATACTATGTGGAATATTATGTTCATAGCTATCGCAACATCACAGATTAATTAGTGGTTATGTTTACCATTTGTATCTTATAAAATTTTAATAATTTTTGCGATTACTTAACTTTCTTTCACTTAAAAATTAAAAAGTATATATTTTAATTATTCTTCTTCTTTCTGTGCTGTCTTCTGTCGAAGGTTGGCGACTATTACATTCGCAAAGGTTTTTTAGCTAACATTGTTTCCTTCCACTATTTAGTTATAGTAATGCAATCGTTATGTAGCACGTATTTTAAGTAACCACTTTGTTGATCTCTGCCGACCGAAGATATTCTTAAGATGCGTCTGTAGATCCACATTTAGAAAGATTCTAATCGTCTTATTGTTGATATTTTTGTTAACCTTCCATTTCATAAAGTAATGTAGACATACGTACCATTTCGTTGCTCGCCGTCGAGTGATTAAGCTTAGGTTTGCGATCGCATAACATTGTTTTTATTTAAAAAAAAATGATCTAGCCATTTTAATTCGATCCTTAATCTTCTCATAAAGATACCAATTAAAGTTTAAATTATCTTTCTTCTTTTGGTTGCCATTATGGTCCATTAGGGCCTTTAGCTTTCTATTTAGTTCATCGGTTGAATCGGTCGCTGGCGTCCCTCTTTCCATTCGTTATTTCGATCTTGTCCACGTCGGTAGCGACACCACTTTTCCAACGGATTTTTATTACATCCCGTGGTCTTCGGCCCTGTATTCTTGCGTTAAGCATTTGACTTGGGTGCCTTATTTTTTTTATACGACTGACATGGCCCCCATATTTAAGCCGTCCACATTGAATGATTGCCACCAGATCATCATATAGTTGACGTGGTTCAAAATTCATTCAGTGTCTCCGTTTATGGGCCCTTATAACTTCTTAGCACTTTTCTTTCAAAAAGTTTAGCTTAATGATAATGGGTCTGATAATGGTTTTGTATATCTTTATTTTTGTGCTGCGAGATAAGTCTTTGTTGTGCGGAATGCATGTATGCTAAAGATGCATCTATTTCCAAACGTAATTCGGTAGCTCACCTCGTCTGTTATATCGTTTATGTTGTTTATGATTGATCTCAGATATTTGAACGTGGTTAGTACCTCGAATTAATGCTCGCCA
Organism: Gymnusa sp. GC000175; assembly: GCA_030264735.1. Lineage (NCBI taxonomy): Eukaryota > Metazoa > Arthropoda > Insecta > Coleoptera > Staphylinidae > Gymnusa > Gymnusa sp. GC000175. The sequence goes on from JARJDX010005080.1 coordinate 11,743, forward strand.
GGAGCAACTTTGGCTCCAATTTCTCTGTCATTTCTTAAGGTGCCAAATATTTGGTCTTACTACCATTTATTTACAGCAGCATAATTCAGTGAAAAACTGTTTCTTGATTTCCTCTGGTTTCTTCCAACAATACCCACTTCATCTGCGAAAGCTAGGTAAACAATTGTTTTAATAAAAATGTTGCCTTTGCCACTATTTCCTGTGGTTTTTTTTCCACTGTTAAGTTAAATGAAATTGACAATACATTTCCTTATCGTAGCCTCGTTGTTAGTAAGAAACTTGGAATGTGACTGGTGTCATGAAAGTCGTGTGTTAATACTGAAGATTAACTCCCAATTTCTGAACTTAATGCTAATCTTTTTAATGATTAGCATTAAGTTCAGAAATTGGGAGTTAATCTTCAGTATTAACACACGACTTTCATTTACAAATTTGAAACATATCCGTGCTATTAAAAAACCTAACTATATTTTATCAATTATTAGCCAATTAGTTGGCAGCATGTCTCTGCAACTTCATTTTAATTAAATGTTGGAAATAACTCCTATAGTATCATCCTTCACTTTTGAATGATATATAACCTATTTCAATAACTGTCAGCTAATTATAATCAAAGTATATTTGTGCAACTTGATTAGAATAAATACCATAAAATGTTGCTTAGCAACAATGTGTTTTTAAAATTTTAAATTTTGAAAAAATGATAAAAACAAATTTTTTTGTAAATTTAATTCTAAACGCTTTTGTATTCCCATGTTTTTTTCATAAACTTGATACTTTAAAATATTTGCAAAGAAACCTAACTAATAACCAACCACTTTCGGTTGATGAATTTTAGACAAAAGTCACTGGGACCTCCCAATTTAAGTTAGAAGCTTAAATTTGGTTTCCCCAGGCCGATCAGTTTAGCCGCCTGGGTTGTAGAGAAGACACAGACAGCCACATACACAATAAGACTCCACTTCAAAAACAACTTTTTCAACTATGGAATTAAATTTGCAACAAATTTTGTTCTTATCATTTTTTCAAAGTTTAATATTTGAAGAATTCATTTTTATTCATTGCTAAGCAACATTTTATTAAATTTATACCCATCAAGTAGAGTAGAGTGATATACTGTCATTATAATCAGCTGACAATTAATGAAATAGGTTATATATCATTTTAAAGTGATGGATGTCACTATCGGAGTTATTGCCAACATACATTTTACAACTGATTGAAGTTGTAGAGAGATACTGCCAACCTAATTGGCTGATAATTAATGAATTTATTGAATGTTTTAAATTAGTAAAATAAAGTCGTGTGGTGACCACACCTTCATTTTTGCATAACTACTCCATTAAATCGATAGCTAGATTTGATAATATTTTTTAAAATCTTAAAAAAATACAGGACTAAGTATATTCTTTAAATTATATTTATTATGTTTATAAATCCTAATATATTTACACAATTTTTACTACACACTGAAAAATTTAACTAGTTTTAGGTAATAAAATATAAATTTTTATTTATACATGTTTCACCAACAATTTGCACTTAGTTTTTCGATGCTATAAACCCGGTATCCATAAATATTAAAACAAAAATTTTATGGGCCGAGTGTTTGTTACGTGACTTTTTTATGTAAATTTAATAAAACTTTATACTGTACATTTATTGTGTTAAACAAAGTGTAATATATGTGAATATTTCAATAGCAGTGTCGTTATTACATAGAGAGACACAAGAAAATTATAAACTTCATGTCACATTATCATCATATGTACTTGATGCATGTTTAAACCCTTGCAGGCTGCAACAATTTGTGAAGATATGAAATTGCTGCGAGCGTAGAAATATTACTTTGGGCTAATTGTTAATGCTGCACTCTAGTGAACAAATTCAGACACCACGTTTTAGCTATAACCAAATTAATTTAACTTAACACTTAAGCCAAACACAGTTATTTAAAAAAAATCCTGCTTTTATTTTATTCTTATTATTATATTTCAATAATATTATACTTTTCATTTCTTTCCTTTGTTTTAAAATAAGTTATTGTAATTGTCAATAATGCTACTGCTCCACATTTTTTAATTAATTACCTAAATGGTAATAAATTGAGTTTTTGTTGACCTTATCGCTTTAAAAAATGTTTTTTAGTATTGATAAATGTCTGTTTTATTAAAAATATATATTAAATTCAATAAAAAAGGAAGAGACTGCCTCATAATTCACAATATTCTCATTACGGGGGCGCGCACATGTTGGGGTTGATCGCAAATCATAAATAAATTCCCTTAATTATTAGAATAAATGGCACGTAACCGAAGGAAGATGTATGATACGGAATGAAATTGATAACGAAGCAATAATGCCCGGGTAAACCAAACAGATTTGGGGAGCGTAATGTGAAATAACAGTAATGAATATCAGAGCCCCTGCCTAGATAACGTCGAGCATGGCAATTATCGTACTTTTGTATTTTTAATTGATAATATTGCCGTGTGTTGTTTCTTGTATATCGTTTAAATTTATATTTTTCCATTTAATAAAAAGAACTGATAAAAACGAATTACAGGCAAGCCTTCTATTGTGTTTCAATATTTTTGGGCAAAAAGCAATTACTCTTTAATTTTTTCTTCATATAACGAGTAAATACTTTTTTTCTAATCATACTATCCTTTTGTTTTTTTTTTAAATAAAATTCCATTATATGCTTGATATAAAAAATAATATGATAATACAAATATTTGTATTGTTATTAAATAATAATGGAAAATTTGGAGAAGCAAGTAAACAAGATATTTTGTTTTTAAATATATTTTTAAAGAGCAATAAATGTTTTTTTAAAGAAAATTCAACTTATTCAATTAATGATCAAATTTTTGTATTGCAACTGTGACCTTGATAGGGAGTAATGGGTATATAATATATGTGTTGGAGATATTAAAGTTTTTTTAACTTTTAATTTCAATATCTTCGAAACGGAACCCTAATAAAATAAATAAATACTTTTCTGTAGATCGTATCTATCAAAAAGTCAAATGGCTCGAGACGATACGAGAAATTTTGTCCACCTCGATTTTTATATGAAAATTTTTCGTTATATGCAATAGTTAAAAACAGTTCTTGCCTCTTTTAACCCCCACAAAAACCTATTTAGAAAAATTTCTTTTGGCAAATTAAAGTACCAAATTTGTGCTATCCGGCAGTTTAAAAATCCGGAATTCGACTTCAAAGATAACAAATAAGCGATGATATCTTCGAAACGATAAACCTAATAAGAAATAGAGGTGTGGTCACTACACGACTTTTATTTACGAATTTAAAACATCCGACTTCATTCGTTAATTAATAGCCAATTAGGTGGGCAGGCAGTATGTCTCTGCAACTTCATTTCATTGAAATGTTTTCAATAACTCCGACAGTGACATTTGTCACTTTTGGATGATATAAACCCTATTTCATTAAATGTCAGCTGATTATAATGACAGTATGTCCATGCTACTTGATGGACATAAATCAATAAAACGTTTTTTGTTGTAAATTTAATTTTAAACACTTTTAAACTCCTATGATTTTTTCATAAACATGATAGTTTTTGAAATATTTGCAAAAAACCAAAAAACCTAATCAATAAACTACCACTTCCAGTTGGTGGGACCTCTCAATTTTTATTAATTATAAATTTTCAGGCCGATCCGATCCATAGAAAGTTTAAAGGCAGATACACACACAGATAAAAAACAACTTTATTTGAAAACTGATATTTCCGCAAAAATCTTGAGCTTTCTTCTTCGTGAATGAAAGTAAAGAATTAATAATTTTTTATGAATTGTCCAAAGATCTACAAAAAAGTCTTGACTTGAAAACTTGCAATGGCCGTCAATTATATTATCGATTTAGGTTATTACCTTCTTTTAGCCACTTCGAGCATAAGCTCCGCCCTAAAACTTGACGTAAAAATTAATCGCCTGTAGTATGCAGATATGGGGCAATCAAATCTATTGGAACCATTTTAAATAAAAGTGCTTCGTACTATAGTAAGTGGACTGTGGTTCGTGACAAACGAAATTAAGACGTGCTTATAAAGTAACAATGCAAAACAAAAAGTAATAATTTACAATAAGATGTACGTGTATAGGCTAAATTAAAAATAAAACTAGCATACTTCTTAACAAAAGTTTAAATAGAAGAAGACTAAAAACCTTGCGATATCAGAGGTGTATTTAATAACACGTAATGACTTTATTTTTACCACCCAAATATTTATTTTTTACTAACTATTTTTATCCGGCGTTACACAGACACCTGCAACACCAGTTAACCTAACCTGATTGTTTCGTGTTTCCTAAGGAACTATTTATTTTTTTGAGATATTTCTAATAATTATATTTCTTATATTATCTTAGAAGATGGCGCTTAGCGTGTCACCTCCGACATGCGGAATCTGCTGTTATAGTCTTTTGGCTCTTCGAGTCGCATTCCACAGCGAATAATTTTTGTCGTAGTTACCAGTTTGGTTTTTGAAGAAGGTTTTGATAGATTATTTTTTGGTTTTTTGTATTATTCGTTTTTTTCTTGGCTCTTCTGATTGAGATAAATTTTATCTTGCGATGCCAGATTCTTCAAGCCATTCGACATTTCTTAGTTTTCTCTCTTATTTCTAGTGGTACATTTTGGTTGTTATTAGTTTATTTGCTGGTGGCGTTGCAGCCCATGAAAACGTTTGGATGACGTTATTAAGGTCGTTGGCAGCTGAATTAATATCTACCTTTGTTCGCATTGGTTCGCAATGATATACGTTTTTCATATTTAATTATGGATGTGCTTATGGTCAGTAGTATTGGGGTATGGTCTATTACGAAGTTAATATTCTTCTCTATCTTAATATATTTAGATGATTTTTTCTGGATATGAAGAAATCCAGTAAGTCTAGGGTTCTATTTTAGTGAGTTGGCCAGTAAGTGGGCTTCCCAATAGCAGTCACATTTTTCCAGATTAACTGCTTGGTATAGCTGTTTTTCTCTTGTAGGGATTTTTCTGGAGTCCCAGAAGGTGTGTTTGTTGCCATAAGTCTTTAGCCAAATTGTTTAAAAAGGTGAACATTTCAGTTTCAGTGCGAATTCCGGGTGGACAGTATTATGCTATGACTACCAAGTTGCTTCCGTTTTTCTGTTGAATGCTTACGCTTGTGGCTTGCATCTATATAGTATTGATTTTTGGCAATTCATGGTATTTAATAATAGGTAATAATTGCAGACCCTGTGTCCTCCTCCGTCGGGATGCATTGTGTAGTCTGTGGTGAGTGAGTAATAATAAAATTTCAGAATAGATTCAGTAAGATGAGATTTTGTAAGTTGGATGACCAGTTTATGGTAATTTAAAAACGTTTTAATTTCTTGTTTGCGGTTTGCAATAACGAATAATAAGCTCAATAAAAGCAATAAAAAAAGCGAAATATTCCGCATAAAAATTTTTTGGAAATTTAAGTTCGTAGAATATAAAAAGCATATTTTATGAATATGTCAAGGTATATTACAAAAACAAATTTATTCTAAAATTACCTCGTTTTAAATAATGTAGAAATACAAAAATTTTAATTTAAAATATACACATACAGGGTGTTCCAACTAAAATTTGACCGCCTGTTATTTTAGGTAATGTTCATATTTTAAGAAATTGCTAAAACAGGTTGATTTTAGTTAGGCATAGTATAGAGCTTTAATTGTTAGGCATAGTATAGAGTTTTTATTTCATGTATCATTTGAAACTCCTTCCCATTTTAGACTTTTAGGGGTGTGGCTCTGGGTGCTAGAAGGATAAAACTATGCTTAAGTATTGTCCCCGTAAGAACTAAAATCGACGTATTTTAGTAATTTCTTGAATTCTGAACAATAACTAACCCTGTATAAAATAACTTAAATGTACTTTTTTATAAACTAAAATTCTATACAAAAAATACTGAATTTTATTGTAATCTTTTTGGTAATTACACTTATTTTTACAAGAGTTCTTTGAATCATGTTATTTAAGCCAATATATTAAAAATGTATTAGGCTTTGGCTTGTGAGTATAATCAGGCAATCTAGTTCCATATATCTAAAATCTTCTGTCCTTATTAATATTTTTTTTATTAGGTCCGATATATTTGGTAGGTTTTAATCTAGTTATAATGGATCTTTTATTAATGTAAAACCGCAATAAAATTTCATGGTTACCAAACCACGCAAAGCTTTAGTTAAAATTTTATTTGCTAAAGAAAAATAAAGATATACCAACTTTTCACGAAATGTAATGTTTGAATGACATGAAACCATATTTATCTTTTTAAATCGTATGCACGTTGAAAATTTTACATTTTATGCTGTAAGGAACCATCGTAGCACTCAGGTTTACTTTTAGTTCCCTTTTATTAAACTCGTTAAATAATATTATTTTTTTTAATTAGTGTCATATGTGCTCTTTGTGTTTCTTAATAAGTCATTCCAGTGTTTATGAAAACTATAAACACGAATATTTCAATTTTAATTTCCATCCTGCTTCAGTAATTATACTCTTATAGAAGTGTATGAAGTTAATGCCTGTCGAGTAAAACATAATGTGCATTGCATGTTTCTTGTAATAAAAAAAGTTTTAACGACTGACTAAGTGATAATTTAAATATTCAACAAAATTTTGTTTTAACTTCCTAATAAATATATCGCGTTTTGTGTGACGCGCAATAATAAACTTCCTAAAGTTCAATTTTGAGGGAAATATTTTTTTATAGATTGTATATTATGTAAATAAATGTCTATATATAGTGCTGATAGTTCTTAAAAGCAATTAAAAAAAAATTGATAATATAATTATTCAAAAGATAATTCCGTACATATGTACTCAGGTACTACTCCTCCTATCGCTGAGCCTATTTGGCAGGCTGTGATATTTTAAAATTAACTTAACTTGACATTTACACCTAGTCGTTCACTATTTTAATTATAGTGAAAGTTGTCAAACATATTTAAAGGTTTTTAAAATACATAAACTGGGTGACAAGTAGAGTTCCTTGGCTACCGTCAAGCGGCGGTACGATAAATTTTAACATGAAATAATTTTCGAGCATCTAAGTCAAAAGCAGTAATTACCAAAAATAATTTTTGTCTTATATAAAACATGATTGAAAAGGACAGGCATATTATCACCAGAAATATGTAAGCAACTTTAAAGATTGACTTTACACAAACATTTAATCGTAAGTAAGTATGCGATTCGATTTCCCACAACTTGACCACAGAATGCAGATCAAAATGAATAGCTTGTGACATGGTACAGATCTACAATGGATCGTCTCATATTGTGTTCAACATAATTATAGTGATAGTATACTGTTATGATCCCGAAAAAAACAAACAGTCTGTAGTTTGGGTCTTTGAGAACGAATCAGCTCCAACAAAAAATGTTTGTGAGTTTATGAAAAAAGCCAAAAGAAAAAGATGATAGCTACAGTTTTCGAAATTACTGGCTATATTACCACTTTAGTACCACAGTTAGTTTGTCTAAAATGCTGCAATAAATATCGAAAGAGAAGTTTCATATTGCATCAAGATAACGCTTGGGACACACTGCTGTTAGAGCGATTAATTATTTGAATGCCAGAGCTGGTAGTTTACGCATTTTAAATTAGAAAACCTGCAAAAATGTATTTTTATATCACAAATAAATGTATTTTGTCAATAAGTTATGTATCACTTTGCTAGGCTTAGCGGAAAGATAACGCTTCCGTATATTAAAAATTGTTTTCAAAATAAAATATTTAGTTCTGGGAGGTCCAAATCAATTCTTCAAAATTAAAAAAACTGATAAAGGAAGTATACACAGAAATTTTAATTAAAACCAATTTCAATATGTTTTCTTTTAAGAATATAAAATGCAATGTATGTTGTTATCTCTCTTATGTATACAGAAATTCTAAAAATTTATGTAAAACTTATTATTATTAGTTTCGAAGAAATTTAATTTAATTTTGAAAATAAAATTTTACCTTCTGCAAAAAAATGGAGGTATAGTCACCACGCGATTTTCATTTACTAATTTAAAACAAATCCGTTACTTTAATTAAAAACATATTTTATTAATTATCAGGTAATTAGGTTATCAGTATGCCTCTCCAACTTCATTTTGTTGTTAAATGTATGTTGGCAATAAATTCGATAATGATATCCGTCACTTTGGCATGATGCATATTTATTTATTGACAGCTGATTATAATAACAGTCTATCTCTACTACTTGATGGGCATAAATTTAATAAAATGTTTCTAACAACGAACAAGGAGTTCTTAAAACATTAAATTTTGAAAAACTGATAAAATCGAAATTTGTTGCAAATTTAATTCTAACACTTTTAAAATGTTATGTTTCTTTCAAAAACTTGATAGTTTTTGAAATATATGCAAAAAACCGAAAAACCTAACCAATAGACTACCGCTTCCGGTTGATGGATTTTAGTCAAAAGTCACTGTGATCTCCCAATTTTTGTTAAAAGCTAAAATAAATTCCAGGCCGATAAGTTTAGATGCCTAAGCTGTAGAGGGGACACAGTCAGGCACTGCTTAGAAAACAATTTTTTCTGAATGAGGGGGACCGGCAAAAAGTAACCTCAGATATAGCAGTAGATTACAGAAGTAAATTTGAAAGACTCTGGCAACAAAACTACCATACAATTAATATGGATGTAGACTGTAGACTCCCTCAAAAACTTCCTTATGGAAAAAAAATTGACAAAAATTTCAAAATCCATCCACTCATGGAACGTCAAAAAACTTATAAACGCAATTCAAAAAAGATAAAAACCATGAAAGTCCATCAGAGGAGAAGTACACAAAGTCTATGCTATACCCAAAAGAAAGTAATACTGGAATTGGTCGAGGAAAGCAAAGTACCCAGAGTATTTACAAAAAATGGAGTTGTGGTGACC
>JARJDX010005097.1:0-10755 GCA_030264735.1 Gymnusa sp. GC000175
TACTTAAATCATTTGATGACTTATTATGATTAAAAATGACGGTATTAGTGGAACCTCCTGAATGATCGGTTAAAGAAGGGTCTGATTCGTTATTGCTTAACTGAGCGTAAATATCTGTTCCTAAAAAACACAACGTATTTATTTTATTGAATAAGCAATTCAAAGAAATTTTTATGGGCGGAGCTAACACCCTAACTAGTAAAGCGGTGGTTCGGATCACCGCTATTTACCATTAATTGCATGTAGGTGATTCAAATTAATTTTTCTGGCGATATATTACGGCGGAACTTGTGCTCAAAGCTCCAAGTGGGTAAAATAAGGTTATAACAGACTATAATTATAATCTCTACGTGTTTTTTTGTGTATTTGAGTCAAGTCAAATTTAATAAAATATTGCAATATGAGTTCAACGATTTTGTGACATAATTTTTAACCTTGAAGTTCCAAAGTAAAATTAAGTCCCTTGTTCAAGCGGGCCCTAGGCCATGGCCTCGTTGTTATACACTAGGCGATTAACGGCCCTGAGGACGACTGTATTTTTCAAATAAATTTTTTAAAACCAAGGCTATCAAAGAAAAATTCTTACCTTTACTACTATTAAAGCTATTATCCATACTTCTATTTCCGTAGCTTCTGTTTAATCCAGGACTTGGCGCCCTTCTTGCTATAGTTAAAGTGATGTTACCCGGAATGGGACCCTCTGTATGACACATTGCTTTACGTAGGGTCTCCATAGCATCACTATTGCTTTGATTTAGAAGAGAAATACCATTTACATTAAGCAACTGATCGTTTGTTCTCAGTCTCTTATCTCTCGATGCGGCTCCACCATGTATAACGCTCTTTATAAAGATTCCTAGATCTTGAGAGCCACTTGTTTTACCTTTTACACTAATTCCTAAACCGGCTTTCTCTGAATCATGAACAGGGATATTAAATGTTAATAAATCTTTGTGCTTCCAAGGGAGGGATAAATTATCGTCTGATTTATCTGTTGGCTAAAAAAATTAAAAAATTACTATTGTTATATTTCTGAGTTTATACTTCATTCAGTTTCAATACGGCGCGTGTAAACAATGTTCAACGCGTAATCAGGCATATGATTGGTTGTTTAGGAGTGAGCGGATTCAGTTTATTTTGTTACAAATACGAGTATATGTAAAAATGTCGACCAACGAATAGCGGCTCTTTGTTTTATCGAGGTCCCCGTGCATTTGTTTACGCGCGCTTCGTGTTGAAAATAAATGTGGTGTGGTAAACGATGAAAAAGCTTTCTTGTAAATAATAATTAATTGTGGTGAATAAATTTCATCAAGATAAAGTAGGTGTTCGTAATGACAATTATCACTAGCAGAATATGTGCTTGGTACAAAAATTAGGGATTTTCTAAGTGCAGAATTTGTACTTATAATAAAAAAAAATTACACGGCACACTCTAAATGTGCAATGCGTTCTCCATCTGGCGGACAATTTGGTGCTAAGAATACAAACTCAAATAACAATGTGTTTAATTGTTATTTGAGTTTGTATTCTTATTACCAAAGTGTCCGCTAGATGGAGACTGTGTAGTTTTAATCTTGAATAGTAAAGTGTCTAGAGTAATAGTTAGTTTAGGTTAGTTTCAGTGTAAGGGGGCGGCTATGGAAAAAAAATCTATAAAAAATTAACAACTGGTCAAAGTGATGTTAATATTTTATATAAGTTTAGGTTAGAGTCAGGGGGTGGTGCAATTAGAAATCTACTGAATGTGTAAAAATATAAATTTAAAAGTAAAATAGATTTAAATCTACAGTAAATTACAGTTGATATATTAGCAGCCTCTTGAAACTGTGATATAATTTTAGCCACATTACTGGCTTTATCAAAAACTTGTTGTCTGTGATGATTTTGAGGAAGTGGAGGAATAGTTGGTGGAGTTTCTTCCCTAAGTTCTTCTCGATTTTCATTTTTCTCAATGATCGGATCCACTCCCTACATTGCAACAAACAAACAAAACACTAACTAACGTGTACAAAACATGAAGCAATAGATGTGCACACTATATATTTATACATTACAATATATTACATTTAGATTGTTTTAAAATTAGTTTCACTTACAATGACACGTGGTAAGGAATTTTCCTGGACATCTTCTTGTCTTGAGACAACTATACGAACTTTGCTACCTGTAGGTGCGTTACGAAGAACAGAAACTGCTTCAGCTTGACTTTTACCCGTCATTTCAACGTTATTTACTTCTAATAATCGATCACCTATTTTTAATCTACCATCTTCAACCGCAGCACCCTATAAATAAAAAAATGGAATAAAACAAATGAAATGCAATTTTATAATTTATTCTTTAATTTTTAATACATCAAATCCTTGCTACACGGTTGTGATACGTTTGTAAAAAGTTGGTCGTAAACCGAAAATGCTAATAACGAATCATTTCGTGTAAAGCCATACGGGCGTATTTCCCGTATAATACATACGTAGAACATTTCCAGATACGTTTGTTAGACACTACGCGAATTATACGAACTCTTAATTTCTTGGCGAAGAAACATAAAAGAAACGTATATTTATAGGGTTATTGCCGAATATTTGATCTATATCAAAATAAATTACGTCATAAATTGAAAATTAGCCATAAAAGAGGCGGCCGTTATGGCAAAACGCCGTGTATAGATCGGCGAAGTATTGGTGTAGTCTAAATAATCTAAAAAAAGGTAAAAACTTACTTTGGGAATAATATTTTTAATATAAATTGGACAGTTCCCGCCTGCAGGGTTGTCCCTGGTAGTAATACTGAATCCTAATCCGTGAGGTCCTTTCGTTAATTCTAATTCAATTTTTCGGCCTATTTTTCTTGTGTTTGCTGTTAGCAGCGATTTTAAATTTCTGGACGCAGATGGCACTTTTTTTGTTGGTGATACCGTTGCCACTTTTGTATTTGTACTTTCTAAAAAAATAAAAAAAACGAATTAATTGTGGACATTTCATTATACAACTCCATACAACTTACGTTTTTGTTCACATTCAACAAGTTTTTCGATATTTTCTTTATCTTCTATCAGTCTTGGATATATGGGTGGAGGTGGTTTCATCAAATTTTCGAATCCATTTGATTTTATTATCCTTAATCTTAACTCGGGTGATGTTAACGATAGCTTAAACATTTCTTGTACCCTAAAAGCATTTATTTAATACAAATAATGTTTAAAATGTTTTATTTTTTTACTTTTGAAAAGGTGTGTTGAGCAAATTATGTCCGTTAATTTCTACAATTCTATCGAAAATTGTAAGTCGCCCATCTCTGTCAATTCGTCCACCAGGTTCAATACCTTGCACTAACAATCCTTTATCTTTTCCTTGTCTGTCATAATCAGGAACAACATGAATCCCCAATGGTCCTGGTTCGTTACGTATTACTATTAATTCACCTCTGAAAACGCACAAATAAAATTTAATTTTTAACTAAATTAAAATAATTTCGCACCTTTCATTTTTATCAAGGGTAGATATTGGACTTGTCGAATTATTTGCTTGACCCAAAGGTTCTTTTCGCTTTTGGTCACGTGGTAGTGATGTTGTGGTATGATTTCTTGCATTAGCTGCTCTTTCAGCTGCTTCCGCCCATTTATACCTAAAATAGTTTATTAATTTATCAATTTATAAACTATTTATTAGATGCAACATTTTATTTTTTAGTACTGAATTAAATTAATAACGCAAATTTAAATATTGTAAATAAGATTCTGAAAAGGCAAATTGTCGAAACGTCGGCCATCATTTAACATAAATTGGTTTATTTCCTATCCAAAAACAACAATAAATAACTACGTTTTACATCGATTATAAGACGCCACCGATAATAAGACGCACCCATAATTATTTAAAAAATGAAAGGCATTATATTGCATATTTTCCAACTTATGCACGTTTTATCAGAGTCAGGAACAATAGATATAGTTTTAGATATTTCTAAAATAGTGATTTTTGAATCGTTGATATTTGCATTTTAATCAATAATTAGGAGCAATAATAATAATAATAACTTACCCAATTCCTTCTCCTAAAAATTGCATAGATAATCTATTGCTTCCATCCCTCGTTATTCTCTTAATGCCAGGTTTCTCATCCTCCTCTTCCCTGGAATCATCAGCCCAATCCGTACTAACATTAAGGTACCCACTAACATTAGGTGGTTCCAAAATTAGGGGTGCAGCACTCCACCTCTTTGTATGTTCTGTAGGTGCTGGTGGTCCAACGGGTAACTGATTTAAAGCTGGTTCACTTCCTCTTCTAACCTGAAGAACACTACCCACTCCATTTGCAAGATGTTCTCCAGTAACTTCTATATCGGTCCGGGAATATCCTGGCCCATACTTGTGTTCCCCATCCTTAAAAGACGATTTTTGTAATACTTCCAGATGTTTTAATAAAAACATTATGCCGCGTCGACGTTTTCCGTGCCGCACAAAACAATATTATATATGAAATGCGAATTCCGCTCGTACCACGCATTTAATAACTATAAATGGTAATCCTACACCACCATGAATGTATACAATCTCATGTAATGATTGATAAATTGTTAAAGCAATGCGCAATAAGCAATTTTATGTTTTTTTTAATTACTTTTCATTAAATTTGTTACATGAGTCAAAAAAATATTTAAACTTGAATTAATAATATTAAATAGATTATATCCAGCTCCCGTTCGGTCTTAATCGTTTCTCCGATTAACCAATAAACAGCGGCGGTTTTTTCAAAATCACAGCAATTTCTTCTAATTTTTTTAACATGAGCAAATTCATAACGATACGTGCGATAATGCGCATTGAACACGAAACCTTTGAATAGATAAATTTTGATGATGTTATCGACCAATTTGCGACAGTTAAGGCCTGAAGAAGTAATTTTCTGTAGCTTGTATATTGCGTTACCATAAAAAGATTATTGTACATCTTTTTTATTTAGATTAATATTTATTTTTGCAACGTTTATTTTGTTATTTTTAATCTCAAATACACTTGATGCATGGGAGGCACCAAATTTACCATGCCAAGTACCCTTGCTACGCGGCTGGCTTGGTACTAACCATAAGGGTGATATAAATTATAATATGAATACACTTCTTACATGAAATATATCTGGACTTCCCGTTCCCACAGAGCTTCCACTGGCGCCGTCTCCACCCCCATGGTGATGTGCTCCATCCCCATCTTCAAAGCTAGCTAAAATTTGTTCCCGGTCATCTACAACATCGCTCAATCTATCATCAGGATCCAAGATGCCACCTCCTTGTGATTGCAGATTATGGACTGATAGCCAAGACTCGGGACCCTGGAAAACAAAACCTGGTTTAAATTCAAATTTGCAACAATTAATACAAATTTTACATCCAAAACGCCATAATTGGCAGAAATTAAAAGATGTACAATTAGCTAATGTATCATTTTAGACAAGACGAATCTTGGGAACGTCTATGTAAATGATTTTGAGGTTCCCAGACATAATTAAAAGTAAAAAATTACAACAAAGCATATCCGTAGAGATAATCAAATGTTTTCAAATGAATGTTGAAAAAATCCCTGGCTTCGAATCATTAATTTGCATTTAATTTTAAATACCTTGGTAAATTTGTTTTTTTAAAGAAAATACACTTTCAATTTATATGTGTCACCTAATTCATGGAATTCAAGAGGCTTGACGAGTTTTGCTAAGCTAGGCAAAGGCAATAAACCGTAGGAAATACCACGTGGCTAGCTGGATTTTAATCTTTTTTAAAGCAGGCTACATTCTACAAGTACATCATATATTAAATTACTTGCTAATGGTCCCACTTCAGATGCATTGTTTCCAAACACGCTCATGCCGACAGCCATTAAAAAACACTAGTACGTGTGCAGAGATTAATTTGTTTACCTACTTCTTACTAACATTTATTACGTGCCATTTTACATGCAATTATTTAAATTTACTCTTTTAGGTTACAAAAAAACTTGTTTGCGCCATGAAATTATAATGATAAATATGCCGTGTAATGTTAAAATGTTGGATTTAGGGCAGCGGATCTCAATCAGGTACCAAATTTTCCGCACAGGAATCGCTGGTTTAGAACAAGTGCCGTAACTATCATTAAGGGATGAAGTTTGAACATTCTTGAGTAAACAGGAGTGAGTATATGATACGTGTGCTAGCTTTCTTGAAGTGGAATTGTGCTCATTTCGTTTCGAGGATCACCGATTCTAGATCAAAATTATCCTCGAGTACTGGACTGGGCAATAGGTTTATATAAATTAAAATTAGTCAACAAGTAGTGAAATTGCAAAGGCCTACATACCAAAAATGGAAATTAAAAACTAAAATATCTGAAAAAATTTAAAAAATTAGAAAAAAGGTAAAATATCTAAAAATTTTAAATATCCGAATAAAAAATTCAAAAATTAACAAAAAAACAAAAAATTTTTGGCTGCACGTAGATGTACAACTATTTAAATAATACAAAATAATTATAAGGACTTGCTAATTGACATTTATAAATATAATTGAAAACCAATTAATAAAATGTGATATCACAACCTCCATTTTAATTACAAACTTCCGACTCATTTCACAAAATTCCTCGACTTCATTAAGTGTAACATTTTTACGTCTAAATTTCTTAATTAAAACGATGTCTAAAAATTCTGCACAATTAATTCATTAAATTCTTACTACTTTGTAAGTTTCTACGCGCAACTTTATTGGATTACACTTCAAAAGGTAATTATTAAATTAAAAAAAAATTAAAACTATAATAGGCTATACCCGAGTTAGCAACGTCCTACAAACCTGCTTAGTTTCTTGTGGAAAATAATACGTATAGAACTCTTTTATTTTAAATACCATAAAACGTTTAAATTTGTTTTGGTTGAAACGTACTGAGATAAAATTAACGTGTATAAAAAGTTGGAGAAACCTTAATTTACTGTGGAGAAGCAATTACGTTCAATTTGGACTTTTCTCTAACTAATTTATTTAATTGCAACAACAAACAAAACTAATTATTTTTGTTAAAATTATAATAGTTTTGTGCATGCTTGGGTTAAAAATTTGAAAAGGAACCCTAATTTCTATACTTGCACACACAACATGACATGCTATTCCAAAACAATATTGCATGATCTACATTCCTGCATAGACAGTGTGGCTAGCATTAAGCAATGCAATTGTTACATGCATTAAGCGCACCTTCTAAAAACATGTATCAATCAATATTTCAAGGATAACTTTAAAATTTTAAGTTTTGTCTTGGTAACTAATTCTAGGAACTTGTTCAACAATTAATCTGTAACAATATATTAAACTCTGCTTGTATGAGTGTTAAAAAGAAATGTCTTTCTAGATGAACGAAAAAGCACGGAAACGTGGATCACCATCAGATCATTACACCAAGAAAAAAAACAAAAGGATCATCTCATTAATAACATATAAAATTGGGATGGGCACTTTAAAATTTTCCAACAAAAAATGAAGCAGAGTTTTCTTACATGGACATAAATGTAAAAAATGTATTATTGTTGCCATTTTATTAAGTGTTAAAAGGTTGATTTTATACATGTACACAATCCTACTTATTAACCGGCTTTTGCCAGTGTCGAGTTTCCTAGATAATTTCATTCTTTGATCTTTCTTCTTCACCTAATTCTGTCTTTCGCTAGTTCTTCAGCACTGTTTCAATCTAGTCCTTTTTCCATTAAGATTTTTCCTATTCAATCATTCCTCTTTTATCTAGGTCATCTCATTTTCTTATTTGTATTCACAATTTCTTCATTCACCACGAATATGGTATTCTGATCATATGCCCGGACCGTCTTAGTGCGTTTTCGCCTATTCTTTTTTCCACTGCGTTTACTACCAGTCTTTCTCTTATTTCAACACTTCCAAATTTATCAGTTTTACATCTTTTATTTACCTTAAACTCCTTATTTCTCTGGCATAAATTCTTCTTCGTTGTTTAAAATTCAACGACCATATTTTCATTTCCGTACATAGTGCATTAAGTACTCGTACTTTGGTTTTTCTTGACTTGTATATTCAGTTTCATAATAATAAGGTGACCAACTATTTTTGATAAAAACAAATTGGAACCAACCTAATCTACATTATGTCATGGTCCCTCAGTTACCGTTGGGTTTATCGCCTAACCTACACTTGCTGAGGCACTACAAAAACCAACAAAAATTTATCCAAAATCATCACAATTTTCATAAAAATCATCTTTATTTTGGCAGAAACTTGAGGGGTTTGATTTTATTAAACAAAATCATAGAAATCTTTTAAGTATTAATGAATAAATCTAAATTTTAAAGAAAATTGTTTATATTAAAACTCTATCTTGACAAAAATTATGCAATTTAATTCAAAAATTAACAAAAATGGCTCAAATTTACCAAAATTATAAGAAATTTCCTCATAATTCTAAATAAAGGCAAACATCGCTAAAATCTGACCAAAACCATATCAAGTAAAGTATACGAGTATACCAAAATTAAATAAAATTTTAAACCCCAAACTCAACAAAAAAATTAAATTTTAACCAACTTTACCTAAATTTTACAGTTATTATAGTTTTTACCATAATAAACTATATTTTAACGAAAATTGCTCAAATTCTACTAAATTCATAACAATTTTAACTAAAATCATCCAAATTTAAACCAAAATTACTCAAATGTAATCAAAATTATTACAATTTTAACAAAAATTAAGTAAATTTTGACGAAAATCACTCAAATTCGACCAAAACCATTTTACATTTATTCAAATTTGCCCAAATTATGTAATTTTTACCGAAATCTTCACAATTTAACCAAATTTATTAAAATATTACGGAAATTTTTCAAATCGAGGTAATTTTAACAAACATCATCTTAATTTTTGATAAAAATTGTTTAAATTTGACCAAAATCTTTCAAATTTACACACATTTTAAAGTTTTTATTGCAATTTTGTAAATTTTCTACTAGATTAATAAAATCGCTCAAATTTTACCAATATTATTGCAATTTTTATCTAAATCAAGTACATTATGGCAAAAATTTCTAAAATCTGGCCGAAATGATCGCAATTTTACCCAAAATAGTTTTAATTTTGTTGAAAATCGCTCATATTGTAAAAAATTATAACTTTATTCAAATTTTAACCAACATTTATCTAAATTTAGACAAAAATTCTTCAAATCTGACTAAAATTACTGCAATTTTACCCAAAATCATCAGATTTTTTATGAAAATCTCTCAAATGTTACTAAATGATAAAATTTTTAATAAAAATCATTTAAATTTTAACCAATATCAATAAAACTTTACCAAAGCTATTACAATTTTAACAAAAATGATCTGAACTTTTACAATAATCCAAACTCCAAAAATTTTGACATAAATTGTTTAAATTCCATCAAATCATTATAAATTTTACCAAAATTATTGCAATTTTAATTTTAAACAAAATAATTGTAAATACACCAATCTTTACAATTTAACCAAATTTGCGGCAATATTAACAAAAAAAACACCAAAAACTTTTAATTTTATCAAAAGCAATTATGTATTTCTAAATTTTGCCAAATACACAGTCTATGTCACTATTATAGGAAGTGAGTTCTTTTAGGCGACTTCACGCTTTCTCACGTAGCTTTTTCTTTAATAAATAAAGAGGGACGACAAATTTATGATCCGTCCCCGGGCGCCAAATACCCTCGCTACGCCGCTGCAAGAAGTAATATATTCTGTCATTCAACGACATTTATTTATCTCATATAATAAATGTCGTTGCTGTCATTGTCCATTATTGCCACTAACATCCAGTTGATTTATTACCATTACTTAAATTTTTCATTAAAACTAAAATGCTGCTAAAGCCGATAGGATCAAAAAGTAGTACAAGGAAATACAAGTGAGTAAAAAGGAGTGCAAAAGTACGGTTTAAAAAGGAGTACAACAACGAAAAAATTGAGTACAAAATTCCCCAAAGAAGTACAGTTGTTTTTCACCTTAATAAAAAACTATATTTAACTGATAAAGTACAAAATCAACTTTACCAGTGGTTTTCCTGATGGTGGTATTTACCAAATTTATTTTAACTGTTCTTATTCTTAGCATTTTGTTAACCTACCAAGTAACCGTGGGGCATTATAAAAATTTTACTCTACGGTACGGTGTGCAACTTTTTGCAGGACTGTTGTGTATGCATGCTGATAAAAATAAAAATCTGATCACCGAAAAGATCATTTTTTTATCAAAAACCATATAGTATTTTAAAATCACAAAAACGAAATTAAAATCAAATCAGTGGTTTTCGAAGTAAACCAATAAAATCAAACAAGAAACTGTTTTTTATTAATAGGTATTGTTAAAAATACATATATGTTATTATGTTGATTTGTAAAATTTTATATTTTCAAAAATCAAAATATTAAATCCTTTTTAGAATGGGGATGGGACCATTTGGCGCGGCCAGTTTGGCGCGGCCGTTTTGGCGCAGAGCCGTTTTGGCGCGGGACATTTTGGCGCAGGACGTTTTGGCGCAGGGACGGTTTGGCGAGGGCCAGTTTGGCGCGAGTGGTTTCTACGCACAAATTTGTCGAAGGACACTACAACTTTTTATATATTTATTTATCACGCATTTATTTCTCTTTATAAATAAAAGTTTAACAAATATTTTATATTTAATGTGGATTTAAACATAACCAAAAATATTATTTATAATTTTATTTACCAAA
>JARJDX010005105.1:0-13318 GCA_030264735.1 Gymnusa sp. GC000175
GGTTAAAATTACAATAATTTTAGTCAAATTTGAACGTTTTTTCATTAAAATTTTGGGTAAAATTTGTGCAATTGATATTAAATTCTGTTGTTTTTACTTAAAATTATGATAATTTTTATCAAAACTTCGTTGATTTTGGTTACGAAAGTATGATTTTAGTCTTAAGTTTGATAAAATTTGCTTGAATTTGACATGGTTTTAACAAAAATCATCAAAGTATTGACAAAGATAGTTTAAATTTGACCAAAATAATCAAAATTTAAATGAAAATTGTTCAAATTAAAACTTAAATCAAGAAAGTTTTTACAAAAAACTAAAAATGGAAGTAAAAATAGGGAAAATGATTGGTTGAAGGACTGTTTATATCTTTTAAGTAACTAAATATTTTATGTACCACTAGTGGTACATGTACCACAGTTTGAAAAACCCTGATCTACAGTTTGAAAAAATCACTTTAATTATATCTAAATTTCAATAATTTTTGGGTCCAATTTTAGAGATATTCTTACACCTTGTTAAAATTTGTGTTAATTTAGCAAATATTGACCTGATTTGGCCAAAATTATTTAAATCCTAATAGAAATTGCTATAATTTATATCAAAATCATCTAAATTTTTAAGAAAATCCCTTTTTTTGTATCAAAATTTAATTAATCTTTGGTCAAATATTAGAGATTTTCTTCAAAATTGCATAAATTAATAGAAATTTTAACAAAAATTGCCCTGATTTGGCCAAACTCTTTTAAATCCTGATCGAAATTAATTAAATTTGACAATATGTTGTTATAGTTTATACCAAAATCATTTAAATTTTGGCGAATCACGCTGAATTTATTATCAAAATTATGGAATTTTAATCAAATTTGTGTAAATTTTTGCAATTTTAATCAAAATGATCTAGATTTTAATGAAAACTCTTTAAATTTTATCAAAATCATCGTTATTTTACCCAAAATTAAGATGAAACTCGATAAAAAGAATTTCAATCAAAATAAAAATTATAACCAGAATTGTTCCAAAATTTATGTTTATATTTATTCATAGATGCGTTTGTACAATAAAATAAAATTTGTACTTTTTTGGATTAATGGTCAGCTTCCATTACTCATTTCCATTGTGTCCCGCTTTGTCGCCATAAAAATATGGTCACTTTATTCCTTATACTTACCTAATTTAAAATTGTTTTATTTATTTTCAAGCTGTCCATTAAAATTTGATTTAAACGTGTAAAAAAAATTATTATTAACCAATAAATTGTTGAAATTAGCTCAAACATGATTAATTTAAATCTGATTTTGAAATAGGATTTTTTTTTCTTGAGATAAGTTATTTTGGGTGACTCAGTGGGTATTTTACATTTCTTAAAAGCAAATTACATAATTAAAATTCAAAAAAAAAGTTACACAACGCAATGCAGGGATGACAAGTTTCTATTCTTTACAAATGTTGTTCACCTTGCCGCTGGGGGCATTATTTATATAAAATGATCTTTTTTTGATAATTGATGCGTACGTGCGCACACAATCCTTTTAATTATGTGAAGATTTCGACGTAAAGTAATAAAAGCTTTTTTTTCATTGAATTCATTCCCAAATTTCACTTTAATTGCTTAAAAAAGCGTTAATACAAAACATAAAATCAATCACAATATGTTATGCCAAAGAAATCGATATAAATACATAACTTTATAAGTATAGTAATCGTTATAAAGATGTTATAGAATTGCGTGACTTGCTTAGGGAACTCCAAGTGTTACGTCAAACGGATGTTGAATAGGTGAAAGTAAAAAAAAATAACTTGAAATCCCTCGAGGCACCTTGACACTGTAATACTTGCATCTACAATTCTCACTTTCTTTCCAATTTGATAATGCACTACACATTTCAATTTATTAGAAATTAATTTTACCTAATAATAAAATTAACTCTTAGTAATTAATTTAACTTACTAATAAAAAATTAAGTTAGAAATAAATTTAAATTAAAAAATAAATTAAGTAATTTTTATAAAAAAATTTTAGGTTTCTTATTATTATCATATGCAGTACCACAAATTTCTGGTGGTGACTTTTTATCAGACCTTACATATTTCACACCATGGGAACAAAGTCAGCCAACAAGGTGGATAAAAATACCACAAGTAAGAAGTGTTGATAAGCAGACACATCCGGAAAAACAACAAAATATAGATAAATCCGATGAAGAGGGTCGACATTTTCGACCAGAAACAATTCACAGAATTTCAGAAACCCTAGGTGCACTTAATACAGTAGGTAGATATTTGGTTAATATGACTAGAGGAGGCACGGAAAATACAGAAGACGTTCCAAGTGCTTTGTATACAATCAGTAAAAACGTGTTAGGAAGAAATGTAACAGATTCCATCGCACCTTTAGTTAGAGAAGCATTACCTGCAGTAGCACCTGAAGTTAAAACTACTTCAACAACTGAATCAAGCGTTAATTCCAGAGTATGCACTACACCTGATGGATTACAAGGGTATAATTGCATCAATTGTAATAAATTTAATTAATTCACTCATTTCAGATATTGCGATGATTTAAGCGATTGTCCTCAACTTTTATTAAATTTAAGCAACTTGAGACAATCACTTTGTTTTAAAAGTCTTTTTGTTCCTGGCGTTTGTTGTCCTAGGTCCCCTCATTCCGAAACAACTACCATACCTCCAATTCCACCTGCACTTACAGCAAATCCAGTGCAATACGTTCCACCACCTCAACCACCTACAGTTAAACCAACAATTGTACAAACCCCATCCACCCTTGCACCAAATCTACAACCAGTGGGTAATATAATTGACCCTGAAGGTAAGTTTTCTTAAATAATGATAAGTTTTGTTAGATGGAAAATTTGTTGAATTTAAGATTGTGGCCAACCGGAAAATGCTAAATTCCGTGTTGTTGGTGGTGAAGATGCTTTACCAGGACGTTGGCCCTGGATGGCTGCTATATTTTTACATGGCTCAAGAAGAACGGAATTTTGGTGTGGAGGAACATTAATTTCACCAAAACATATTTTAACAGCAGCTCATTGTACACGAGATTCACGACAAAGACAGTAAATATTTTTAAAACGAGTTGATTTTTTATCACGTTTTGTTTAAAATACTAATACAAAAACTAACCAAAATTGTAAGGCGTTTGATACAACTTTTAACTTACCGTGTATTTATTGGCGTATTAGGTGGTTCTTATAAATTACAAAATAAATATATAATAATGTCTTTAGTCAGTAGCGGTTTTGTGGGTGGTGCGGGGTCGGGCGATCGCCCAAGGGCGCCAGAACAGCCAGAGATGATTGCAGAGGACAAGGTTACGATGGATCTAACATGAAAGGAAAAAATGTTGGTGTCCAAAAAAGGATTTTAGATCAAAACCCATTAGCTTTTTTCGTACCATATGGATGTCATAGTTATAATTTAGTGCTTTTTGATGCTGTAAAATTATCTGTAAAATCCGTATCTTTGTTTGGTAGGGGCGGTAAAAAAAATTTTGCACAGGGCGCCAGATTTGCTAAGGCCGGCTCTGTCTTTAGTAAAACTTAAGTTTAACAACAAAAAAGGGTGGTATTGGTATCAAATTGCAGTAGGGTTAAGCCTAAAACATCCAAATCTTCTACGGGCAATACACAATTTGCCTTGATAGCGTAGCCCAAAAACTCTTTTTCTGGTCAGAAGCAGATGAGAATTCATCTAAAAGTAATAGTTCGGAATAATTTTACTCCACATAGCAACATATAAACGACAACTATAATTCTGATAACTTACATTAGCCAGCATTTCTATGTGGTAAAGAGGCTGTAATACTGTCGGTGTAGTTGCAGAAGACACCTAAAATTCATAGGTTGTCTAATACAAAAGAATTAACAACACAGGAAATGTAACACCTCGTCTTATAGGTAGATCCTTTCTTGTCCTATCTTTAACTTTTGCTATTTTCTTCCCATTTTTATTATTAAGTTAAAATAGCAGTTTTTTTAATGAAAATTATTATTTCTTTTTGTTTTCGTAAGTATATTTTTCGTATATAATTTTTCGACTATTACTTGATGCTTCTCTGGTCCGGAGTTAGATGAGAAATAATGTAACTCCAGTGGTTGGTAACCCACGCTAAACAGTAGGTCCACCTGCAATGTAAGTTGCCAGCATTACAGGCAGAGAAGAGTCTATGCACCTAAGCTGACGACGACTTGGTGCTTTAATTCCAAATTTCTTTCTTTGCTAATTTAATCTGCTTAATGATGCCAGTAATTTCAGATAGGTACACTTAGTAATCTATAATCTTTTTCCATTTTTTAGTTTCCCGTATAGGAATTTTGTTATAGAATCTGGTACAGTATAATTTTTTTTAGTTGAACTTCACTTTTCAGATTATGCGATTATTTTCCAACAAATAAATATTTCAAATGTTTGTATGAAAACTTTTATTTGGAATATTTTTCATTGGGTAAAATGTTTTCTTTGCATTCAAGAAAGTCTTGTAGAAGCCACAGCATATGATTTTAAGGTCTTTGGGTACCATAAAATATTTCCTACTTTTTCTTTTCGTTAGGACGTAGCATCCTGTTTAAACATGCGGCCTTTGGATATTACCATGAGCTTGATCCTTTCCATAGATATAATCATATTATACGCCCTTCGTTTCCTTGACCGTTGTTATAATTTGGTCCATAAAGATTTTGAATAATGTGGGGGGTTTAAACTGTCTTTTTGCCTAACTCTTAAAGTGAAGGGTACTTCTTCTGTTGATTTTTATTTATGTTTTATTTCTGGTATTGAATTTTAAGCCGATTTTAAGATCTTTATCCCATCCGATAATTTTATCCTGCTAAACGGGTGCATCAGATAGACGAAATATTGGTAAAGGTTTGCAAAATTCCATGGATTTTTCTCTCATTTAACGTCTGATAAAAAAAACGCGTCAACTGTGGATGTGTTTTAGCAAAAAGCCATGTTTTTCCATGTTTATTTGTGGTGTCAGTTAGTAGTTGTGACACTGTACTTAAAAGGCCTGTGCTTCGATTGGAATAGTGATGATTTGACACTCTATGACCCCATATTTAAGAATTTCGTTGGATATTTGATACCACCCGAACTTCTCCAATTTTTAGAAAAGTTAAAATTTTATTTATTTTGCAAGGAAATTATTTTTTCTTTCTTTATTCTATTTTCTTCCCATACCAGTTTTGTGTATCGCATGAAGTTGTTTCAAACGGTCCTCAATAATGTATTAAATATTTTTTTCGTTAGTAACGATAAAATTTTGTTTATTATGTTCTTTTTTTAGATTCTCCCCCCATCAATTCACAGTTAGATTAGGTGATATAGATTTAAAAAGAGAAAATGAACCGTCAGCCCCTGTAACATTTAAAGTAACTGAAATTAGAGCACATAAAGAATTCAGCAGGATAGGTTTTTACAATGATATTGCCATATTAGTCCTTGATCGTCCCGTACGCAAATCAAAATATGTTATTCCGATTTGTTTGCCGGAAGGTAAACTTAAGACTGAAACATTCGCAGGACGAAGAACTACCGTTGTAGGTTGGGGGACTACATATTACGGTAAGGATGTTGTTTTAATTTAGTGTTTTTAATTATTGTTGTAATTTGTAAGGTGGGAAGGAAAGTACTATGCAGAGACAAGCAGAGCTTCCAGTTTGGAGAAATGAAGATTGTAACCAGGCTTACTTCCAACCGATTACTTCTAATTTTATATGTGCTGGATATTCAGAAGGTGGCACAGATGCCTGCCAGGTATAATATTAATATGTAACAAATCTCACTTTACACTTGAATTTAATTCCAGGGGGATTCAGGAGGACCATTAATGATTAATTGGGATACTAGATGGACTCAAGTTGGGGTTGTGAGTTTTGGAAATAAATGTGGGGAACCTGGATATCCAGGAGTATATACTAGAGTCACTGAATATATTAATTGGATCAAAAAAAATATTCGCTAGTCTAAGAATACCAAAACATATTTATTTACAAAAAAATACTAATAATAAATTATTAAACATAAATGTAAGATCTGAAAAAAATTTTAATGATTAAAAGTTATTTTTTAAAATAATTTTATACATTTTTAGTGCATGTGGTAGACAAATTTGTTTGAATATTGATTAGCTTAAAACCATGAATAGAGTTATTACAAACTTGTGATGTAGATTTATAATTAATGTATAAGTAACGTTTAAACATTTTTAGTTTTTTTTTTTTTTACAAAATTTGAGGTTAAATATTGCAAAAAATTAAAAAAAATAGAAATAATTTAAAACTAAAGACAGATCAAACGAAATAATAATTATTAAACGACATTAACAACTTCTGTATGCCCAATGTATTGTCAAAAGATTACTAAGAATTCTCATGCTCCTCTTTATCTCATCTATCAATTCTGAATGATCAACCATTCTTTTAAGCTCCTCCTCCTTTAGCCCTATTGAATATTTCAATAATTCTTCCGCAGAAACGATAGCTACTACAGTGGGTGCAGTATTTGAGGAAGTGCAACAACAAACTGTTAATAAAAATTAATATTAAAAATAATAAATTCTCAAATTTCGTACTATAAGTTTGTAAATTGCTACAAGAATTAAAAAAAATTTTAATTTGATCTTACCCTCATCCTTTTCTGAAGCCTCAAGAAATTTTATAATCTCCTGCTCTTTTTGCAATATAAGCTCCATCAACCATTCGGGGGAATCGTCGAAATGCTGAGGTGCATTACCAAACACAGGAAAACAACTTGCTAAAAAAAAGAAAATATTAAAAATAATAAATTTTATATTGGTACACATATACAATAAAGGTTAATAAAAAATATTATTAGCAGCCTCAAATTTAATATGCCTACATATCGACTTACCAACCAGCGCCAAAATGCGCGAAAAATATTTTAGTTCATCTTTTTATTTCTTCTGTTGTTTGTTCCATGTGTTTTCATGTATTTTGTCTGCTGCCAGTATTGTAATCATTAAAATGTTTAAAATCAAAATATATATTTGAAACGAAAATTTTTTGACTCTCATTCGAAAATCTTGTTGCACACGTTGATAAACCAACAATGTTCAGCTCCTAATTTCAACTTTATGTACTAGCCCTTTGATTTTACATTTATAAATTCAAGTGAGCTCCCTATCCCAGAGCTAATCGGATGCGACGTCGATTCACTTCGATTTACCTGTATTTGTACGACTGCCTTTTATTTATAATAGCAATAATTTTGATGTCTCTAGTGTCAAGCTTGTTTTTTCTTTTGATCAGTTGGATAAGGCAGTCATGTCATATTTTGCAAAAGCCTTGTTGTAATCAATACAGCATAAGTACATGTTTACGTCTAAGCATCTCTGCATGAGGACTTTCGGAGCAAAAAGTGCTTCTTGTGTACCGAGTCTATTTCTGAACCCCAATTATTGTGATTCCCTGTGATCTTTTATTCTAGTTTGCTGTGTATTCGGTGTTGTATTATTTTAGGAATGTCTTTGCTACTGAAAAACGGAGATGTGCAATGTGCGAAGTTATAAAAGAACTAATATTACATTGAATATACATAGAAATGTATCTGGCCCTTCATCTTGGTACCACACAAATCGAGAAAGTTAATAAATTCAAATATCTTGAAAAATATACAACAGCACTTTTAGTCCCTGACATGGAAGTAAAATGCCGAATCGTGACTACTCACGCACCATTCAACTAAATGAGATTCTTCTTCTGCGACGATAATATTAATTTCAAACAGGTAAAAAATGATTTAGAATTTAGACTTTCGCGACTGAGGTCGATGTAAGTTATCTTACTTTCGGGTTTAAGTAAGTAAAGTAAGAAAACTTACACAGATAAAAAATAGGTAAATGTTTTCTGTGTCCGTACTTTCATACGGGTTGAAGACAGGCTCAAGATAATAACACGCCTAACAACAAAATAACACGCTTAACAACATTTGAGATGTGGGTACACTAAAGGAAAGGTTACAAAGAGCAAATATGCATCGAGAGTTGCTGACATAACATAAAATGCCAGAAAACAAGCTATCTTGGACATGTACTAAGAAGACAGAAATGTTACCTAGCACTTCTTATTTTAAAGCACAAAATTGTAGCCGACGTGGTATTTACAAAAAGCAAATGTCCTGCCTAAAAGACATTAGAGTATGGACCGAAATAAACAGCAAAGAAAAACTGTTTAGACTCGAAAAAGACCATAGCTCATACCCCAAAGTGATTGCCAACATCAGGGACACCGGACTTGGCACATAAAAGAAGAATAATGCTTTTAAAGTGCAGCTCCTAAAGCTTTTTATGCGGTTGTACGCACATAGCTTTGCATCCACCTTGTTGAAGAAACGTATGAAGGTTGATGGTATGAAGACATTTGCCTAATATTATTCCTGTTAAATATATGGCTTTAAATAGGTTAACTATGAGTTGATCTTCCTTGATTAACTGGAGCCCTTCTATTGGTAGTAGCGTAACCAATAAAACTAACCATAAAAATTTAAAACGCGTTTTAGCCACTTAATAAAATTATATGGGGTTGGCATCTTACAGGTCCTGGGTTCAAATCTAACTCAATTTATAACTGTAGATTTAAAATTTATCTCTGCTCCCGGGTGATTCTAAAGTCACCTGAAAAGCGGTTGGTCTTGTCTGTGACGTAACACCTGCCCTGGTACATTAAGGACATAAGAAATAGGCTGAAAGTAGACTGTGTTTACACCCGAAAGCGAGAACTTAAAAACGGGTTGATACATTATAATAAACTTAAACAAAAAGTTTGTAAATAAAACATTTGAATTGCACGTTATCATTATCGTTTTTTAGGTTATAGTACAATGTTATCACAAATTTTTTTGAATGATCGGTAGCTTAAAATATTAATATTTGTAAAATATAAAATGAAAAAATTAAGGCACTAAGAGTGTTACAGAAAGCCCCAAATGACTGTAAGTTGAAAGTTTTAACCCTGGCGTAATGGTCCAACCGGAAACGTAAATTTAGGCTGCTGTTATCAAAGGATTGTACTTACGTATGAAACCCGACGGGGGTATATTCCTATTGGGACCTTGGGCCATTACACTAGACCACTAGAGAGTTTTTTAAACAATTTTGATAATACTTTTAGCTTTTAGTAATTAACAAAAGATCATTTACGAAAACAGTTAACAAGTGCGCACAGATTATTGGTTTAGCTAAATACGCGGTGTTGCCAAGTTGTTTGTCTCAGCTAGAATCCAATGTGCGTTTGCGCACAAAATTCTTTTAAAAATGGCGCAGCATGTTTTATAATGTAAAAAAATACAATGGAGTAAATATAAAATTAAAAAAGAATAACATAAAATTTTTTTTTTAAATAATAATATTTTTATTTTCATTTAAATAAGACTAGAATGAGAATTAGGAGGAACTGAAAGAATTAGAGGGTGGCATTGTAGCTTGGTGGTCTAGACATTCGGTTGCTGAGTGCAAGATCGTGGGTTCGCGTCCCTCAGCATGTCGAACACTGCCCAAACTTCCCAACCCGCCTTGCCAGCGTGGGGTTTTAAGGCTAAAACCTTTTTTTGTCCGAAGTTAGATGAGAAATCATGTAACTCCAGTGGTTCGGAATCCACGCTAAACTGTAGGCCCATCTGTAATGTAAGTTGCCAGCATTACAGGCAGAAAAGAGGCTATGCACCAGGAGTGGCGGTCTAAACATCTAACGAAAGGATTAGAATTAGAATTAAAAGGAGTTACGGCAAATGAACAGTTGGAGTAAAGCAAGGAGAAGGAATATGTTTAATTTTATTTGTATCAAAATAAAAATGTAATCGATCAAGGTTTTGTATTTATCTGCATTTTAATTTCAATTGGTTTTGCTCATTTTTTTCTTTTGTAACTAAAATAGCTTTTCCATATTTTTCTGTGCCTTGTATTTGTATCCCAAAAATGTTATAAAGAATAATTAATAATTTAATGGGGTACAAATCCATCTCGCCTTCACGTGGTGCATCCTGGGTAATGCTAAAGAGCTACAGTAGTTTTTGAAAAGCGTGGCCGGCAGACTTTTTAAAAACACGATGAATTTTTTGTGGAAACCAAAATTGTTTTGGTATTAGACGTTCCATCATTGCTGACGATCGTTACCTCTTTGCTTGCCAAAGAGTTGACTTCTCAAAAAGCAACAATAAACATACATTTACACCTCAATTTGGGGTTGATAATTATAAAAAAAACTGTCATTTGCTTTCGTGACATTAAACGAAATTTTTTAAGCTACAAAATGAGCTCCTTGGGTATCAATTTGCTTGAGAAATAAGCTTCGGTGTTCAACTGGATGAAAAACAGAAAAAAATTCTTATTTTTCGCCTTTTTTTTGCTATATCTTGTAAAGTAATGAAGATATTTAAAGCTGACACATTCTACTACAAAATTGCTGTGTAGTCAATTGTTTTCCTTAAAACACAACGGAAATATGAGGCTTGGAAAAATAAAAATTATGGCTTTTAAAAAGGTCAAAAAATTTGAGTTTTTAAAAATCAAAAATATTGTGAAAAAACGGTTGTTTACCAGATTTTGGTCATTTTTCAATTGATATCTTAAATTTGTGCCAAAAATCTTTAAAGCTTTTTCAAAACTCCCTAACCAATTTAAAATTCGTTTTCGTGGCATTAAAGTAATTTTTTTAGCTATAAAATGAACTCCTAGGAAATTAATTTGCTAAAGAATTAAGAAAGATGCCTTCATTTTGCTTTGCTTCGTTTCGCGCTTCAATGAAAAACACACATTTCCACCTTATTTGGGGTCTCTGATTATAAAAATCTAGTTATTTGCCATGCTTACATATCAAAGAAAAGATTATACGAGATTAGATAGATTACATCTTGATAGAACAGATGTATCGAATTACTTACTTAGGACCTGACATTTCGGTCGAAATCCCATAATTTCTGTAATTATAGCCAAACTAAAGTTAATTTGACATGAATCGTCTAAGAAATAAGGACATACAAAGAAAAAAAACAACATAAGATCATTGAAAATCTTAAAAATATACAACAGCGAGTCTGCAACACATAAGATGTAAATAAAAACTGGCACACATAGAAAAACACTTGAGAAGAACAAAGCCTGGATGACACAGAAAATTCGAAGAGAGACGATAATACAAAACTAAACCTCAGAAGTAGAAAACTATAGATAAGCTTATTAAATGGCAAATACTGGAAAACAAGGAAAATCTGCTGAAAAAACAATGTAAAAAAGTAAAGGAATACAAGAGAAGATACCATATATTCAACGTGCAGAGAAAAATAAAAGAAATAACAGGTGGCCGATATAAAAATAAAAAAAGACAATGTAAGTTTTCTTACTTTCGGAATTAAGTCGCGTATTTTTATTGGTTTTTGCCAACGTTTCGCTCGCCATTGCAGGGAGCGGAAAAGTCCATTGAGTCCGCCTTGAGAATGCTCCCTGCAATGGCGAGCGAAACGTTGGCAACAATCAATAAAAATACGCGACTTAAACCCGAAAGTAAGAAAATTTACATGGAAAGATTATTTTCAAAAATTGTATGAGGACAAAGTCAACCAAGTAATAAGAGACGGTAATCTGGAAAACAATGATGAAACCAAACTGCACATCAACCGAAATGACGTCTAGCAACCAATTCTAAAAGTACAAAATAGGAAAATCCCAGGAATAAATGTGATGAGCAAGGAAATGATTAAATATGGGGGCCATGAGCTAACCAACGAGTAAGTAATTTTAAATTTTCAAAATGGGAAAATTTCAGAAATAAATCTAAATAGCAAGGAAATGATTAAATATAGGGGCCATGAGCTAACCAGCGAGTATTACAATTCCTATTAAAAAGGGAAGAAAAAAGATTAAAAAAAAAATAAAGAGGAATATGTCTGTTTTCTAATGACCTTAAACCATTTACTAATATCACATCCAAAAAATAAACAACATAAATACGACTCAGTGATAAGCAGCAGGGCTTCCGCGAAAACAGATCCACCGTTGATGCAATATTTATTATTACGTTTTTACACTTTTTTCAAAATTATCAAAAATGTGATTTTTATATCTCGATAAGTACCTATTTGCAAAGATATTACAGCTGATACTTTTTACTAAAAAATCGTTTAATCAAATCTAAAAATTACGTGAAATTAAGAGAAACGTAAATTTTACGATTAAATTAAATACGTAGAAGGGTTGCATTTAAATTCTTAGGGAGAATATAACCCTTTTACCTCCCGTTGAATTGACCCTTGGATTCTTAACAGTAAATTGCATCATTCAATATTTTTTATATTTTTAACAATGAATCACAATAATTAATACTGTACATACAAACAAAGTTTTGCATGTTTTAGTCATTTATTTTATTTTGCATAAAAATAATTAGATTTTGCTGATAAATATTATAGATTTCACTCTTATGTGCATTAAAAACGAAACAAAAAGTCTTTAATTTTTTAAATAAGGCGGAAAATTTAATTTAAAAAGGAGACTTCAACGGTGCATCCACCACACGAACCCAAATGTATATTGCGTTCTATACTTTGAATTTTCTACCGAGATTAATTGAGTCTAATGTAGTTATTTAAAAATTTCTTTAGGTAAATTTTAAAGAATTTTAGGGAATACCATCAGATGTTTTTCAACCAAGAGCTTTTCGTCTTCCTGGCGTCTTTTACTGCCTATTTTTCCTTCCATTATTATGTGTGGTATTTCATACTTCTGGTTGCGGTAAATATGTCCGAGGTATGCGGTTTTCCTCTTTTTTATGATTCTAAGTAATTGCTGTTCTGTATCATTCACCCACACACTCATTAAAAGAACAAAAAGCCGGGATAAGTTTGCCAAAATTGTTGCCGACCTTCAATAATGAAGATGGCACGCCAAGAAGAAGAAGAAGGGAATACCATATGAAAGATTTGAAAAAATATTATTTTTACATGTTTTATAAAGAAAGGCAAGCTGATCACATTTAATAAACCGATGATTATTGAAGAGGGTTCTAATTTTTTAGATTAATTTTCGAATTTGACAAAAAAATTTAATCTGCTTTTTCTCTTAAACATTTTGAAATTTCACCTATTATTTCTTATCTTATTATTGATCAAGAAAATATATTGTAAAGTGCAAATTATTTAATATGCAGATTAAATATTTTTTTCTCACAAGTTAATATTTTTTTGCACAATAAAAAGAGAAATTTATGAAGTGTAAAATAAATATTCTATCAGCTGTTACTTAAATCACTTAAATTGTTTATTGAAGTGTTTTTTTAGCAAATGTAAA
>JARJDX010005180.1:0-34049 GCA_030264735.1 Gymnusa sp. GC000175
AGGTCTTCAGTCATCGGACTTATCCGCCTTGAGAATGCTCCCTGCAACGGCGAGCGAAACGTTGGCAACAACCAATAAAAATACGCGACTTAAACCCGAAAGTAAGAAAACTTATAAATTTTCTGTTTATAAACAATAATAATATAAATTTACTTGTATAAGAATAATTTTAATCTTTTTTTGAAGGATTTAGACTTCATATTAAATATATCCATGATATGATGTATTCGTTTATAAATTCTATCTATCTATATTTGATTTATTTTTTGGACGAGGGCATTTCTTAACAAAGCTTGATAATGGATCACCTTCATAGTCACTCAAATTTTCCGACAAATCTCGCAACATAATTTAAAATTTGATTTTTTAAACCCACTTCACAAATATAAATATTCCAAAATTCGGACCAGTAAACCAAAATCAAGTGACAGAATACAAATAGCTGTTGGAAAACCAATTTTTTATTCAATCTATGAAATTTACAATCTAACTTTAAATAAATCAACAAACAAATAGATGCACAATAATTATTACCCTTATAGGGTAGATCCAGTAATTTTTCCTCTATAATTTTAATCTATTGTTTATTTATAACTACATAAATCTAAAATAACTGCAATGAATTCTAAAATTTAGTGCGTAAGTCTCAGGGTTTAAACCTCTTCTAATTTGGTTAGGAGGACACTAAGTCAGCTATTCTGACTTATTTTCTAACTGGTACCATCTTTAGGTCATGCGAATGACGTTATTTGGAACGTACTAACGATGTTACGAAGAACTTTTAATTAAAATTTCGAATTATATATTTGAGTTTATCGCGGGTTCTCACAGTTGTAGTTCACAACTCCAGATCGGTTTTAGTATTGTCTTACATAATAGATGTTTATTATATAGTATTAGCTTTATTTTTCTACTCATTAACCAATGCATTTGGCTAAATTTATGTCACAGTTGATTTCTCTTGGTAAATATATGTTTTTTCTATATCAATCTTCGGTTTAAATGAATTCCAACTAGCTTTTTCTCTTTGTAGTAGATAGTAACCGTTAATATTTACTGGTAGGCAGGTAATCTACCTTATTGTAAATGCTACATTTATGGACTTAGATTCATTAGCTTTTAGTCGCAATTTCCTAAGCCACAGCTCAATTAGCGCCTGATTGATTTAAAGTAACTTAGTTGCTATATATGGGATATTGTGCTTCGCCGAAATGGCAGTGTTATCTGCACAGGTTTTTGTCATCATTTGTTTTTGGTGTTAATATGTATGTGTAGATTATATAAAGAATAATTCCTAAAACACTTATTTGGCATACTACTGTTTTGATTGGTGGTAATGAAGTATGCTAATTATGAATTTAACCAGATAGTATCTCTCATGTAGTTGTGATTTGAAAATACTGTATAATTGGGTCTAGGACAGTTCGGCGCGGCAGTTTTGGCATGCCAAACCTTATCGAATGCTTGTATGTCAAGAAATGCTGTTGAGCAATATGATTTTTCTTCTAGAGTTTGTTTGACTTTGTTTACCAATCTATGAACTTGTTTGATGGTTGCGAATTGCGTGGTTTTGTCTGAAACCCAACTGGTGGTTTGAAATAAGATGGCTTTCGTCCAAAATGGCTTGAAGTCTTGTTAGGAACATTTTCTACAATATCTTTAATATAATAGGTAATAGAGTAATGGGTTCATAAGACTTTTCATTGTCCGGAAATTTTCCAGGTTTGACAATTAGAATAATTTGGACTATCTTCCATTGCAAGAGAAAGTGACCTGTTCTTAGCATCGCATTGAATAGTGAGTAATGTACGTTATTCCTTTGGATGGTAATTTTTTTAGTATTCTGGCATTTATGAGACCATATCCTGGTGATTTTTTTGAGATTATTTTATCAATCATTACTTTGATGTTAAATTTTTGATTTTTTTACCGGAAAATCAATTTGGGCTGGAGATTTTAAAAATTTGTATATTTCAGTCTCTTCTTCCGGAGATATACTTGATTAAGTAAGATTATACTTAAGTAAGCGGAAAGGTCGCCGAGTATTGCACCACAAGAAGAAGAAAAACAGTGTTATGACATCCAATACTTCAAACGAAACAGAACACCAAAACATATGAATCCAATTTAACTTTTAAGTTATACTTGCGAACGTCCATATACAGTATCTTATATTTAAATTTACGTTTACTAAAAGAAGTTAATTGTTTTATTTGGTCGTAGGAAAAGTATATAGACACTCGTTTATTAAACATTCTCTCCGCTACGCGTTGCTCGTGATTAACTTACTGCTCGTGACTAAAGTGGCGTTTATAAAATTATTGCATAATATACTATTTTTAACATATTTTTGATATGTTCAAAATAATTATTGCAGTTTAGTAATATGTACATTTTGCAAACTACTGGATAAAAATAATGATTTACTTACCTCCAAAAATATTTTAGTCTTTCCAACGGCAAAACAACTTTTCAAGCCAGTCATTTATTAACAATTATTGTGGATTCGTTAAAATTAGACTGTGCTTTTTTTTTTGATGTCTCGAATTTTTCTATTATACTATTGGCTTAGCCAATTCAGCAATTCTTTATATTGTCCAATGAAAAATAGCTCAAATAAATAATGAATAGTAAAACATTAAAAAATTCTTAATAAATTGCTTGTAAATATTTATATGCAATAAATTGTCGTATGGATTATTTATGTTAAATCTTGAAAAGCTTAATTTTTTTCTTAGCAGATTTAAAGAGGCAGATTAATGCCTTTATACATATCCCAAACTCAATGTTTTGTTATGTTGAAAAAAATGGTTGATGTTTTTATCGTGGGTGATTATATTATTTAAAAATGACAATCAAACTGTCCCTACGTTATTTTGAAGTTATTAATATTGATCCATTGCATGAAACAACAAATTTAACACTTTAATACTAGCCCGTTGGATAATAGAACTTGTGTATTACTGATATTACAAACTTTGCGTAGACGCCCTGCGTTAATCAATGTATAAAATAACTATTAACTAGTTTAACTATTAAAATATGTTAGATAATAATTGAGGCAATTTAATATTCTCTGTATTACACATTATAAATTATTCATATTTTAATAGAAATTTGCTTTATATTTAGATTTATAAATATTTACGTTATTGAACAAACTTTATTAAAAGCAAAGTTATCGATGCCAAAAATGATCTACGAAATGATGTTTATTGGCAAACATTTGTCTGATCAGTTAAATTTCTATTTGTCTAAGTCTTAGGTATTCTAGCTTCCTTTTTTTTTAATTACAATGTAATCTTAGTGAGTTTTTATTTGCGTAATAATTCTCGCGGCAAAATCTTCACTGACCTTGTTGTCGTTAAATAGTTCTGAGCCTATATAGTTAAATGCTGTTACTTCTACAAAGTCATGTTTATTGACAAGTGGTACCCTTGGTCTCACCTTTGTCTGCCTGCCTGTTTTTTTATCACTTTTCAGGCTCAAAAGTGAAAGAACAGTAGTTGTGTACTTTAATCCCCGCTGGACCCAAATTAGGTAGCCAACGTCCTGAATATCAGAAACTTTATTGTGGCCAATAATTTTTAATCCAAAAAAAAAAATTCCCAGCACATTTTTTGAGTCAAACTAGAAGCAGGACCAATTACAAAAGTAAATACGCATCCAATTTATTAGATCAAATACATGGATAATAGATGCGTCATCGTAGAAGAACCGCGCAAAAGAAACGACCCAGCCCTATGCTTCAATTGCCAAGAATATGGTCACAGAAGATTCCATACTCTACGTAGCTCGTGGCGTATGTGTTATTTGCAGCCAACTACACCATATAAATGACTGCAAGCTTGACACCATGAATGAAGCAATAAAAAAGTTCTGGTGCATGTAATGGCAAGCACCCTTCAAAGAACAAGGGCTTCTCTGTCTACTTAAAACTCAAACACAATGTTTTCCAAGCAAACCAAGACCTAAATATACATGGGCTGACAGCCATAACAATTAATTTTATATTGTCAAATATACAAATACACACAAAAGACATCATAGATGTCAGAACTCTCACATAAGCAAATAAAGGATGCAGCCATGTTTTAGTGATGTGCAAGGTGGCACTAGCAGTAAGTAAAGAAAGAAAAAAAGCAAACCAATCAACGCAGAACTTTACGAGAGCAGGCTTACACAACACATCCAAGAACATTTATGCAATAAAGACTATACACCAGATGAAAAGTAAAGAATCACTCTACAGAACATCAAATTAGTCGCCAATGAAACACTAGGCGTGAGAAAAAAATCCTTAAACCCCCGACCTACCAAAACTCCATGGTTTACCGACAAGTAAGGAAACTAGCGACCATAAAGAAAATAACCTTTCTCAAATTCAAAAATTCGATAACAACTGACTTCTGCCAACAATATAAAACCTGACTCAGAAAATCAAAATGAAAAATAAATAATATTGGGAGAGACACACGAAAAACATGGAGAGAGATATATATGGAGCACAAAATAAAATATGGAGAATGATCCAAATACAAAAAAGTGCTGTAAATAAGCACGTAAAGATAAGTCACATTTCAAAAAAACAATGTACATCATACGTCTTAAGTCAATTCAAAAACAAAGAAAAACATTCACGAACGCCGCAAGAAGACGTTAACATCGAAGAGAATTCATTAAAAGAATTCAGTATCAAAGGTGGAAAACTAAAAAATAGGAAGTCAATAGGTCAAAACGCCATCAACAATAAGCTATTAAAAAACGGAGGTGAGACGCTACATCAACAACTTCATCAACTGTTTATCACAACAATAATAAAAGGAGCGATACCTTTGGAAGAACAGCATAATACCTATATACAAGAAAGGTGACAAAAAGAAAATGGGAAACTATTACGGCATCACACTTCTAAGCATATGCCTTGAACTTTCTATTCATGTCCATAATTAGCAACAACGAATCATAATTGCAGAAGAACAGCAGGGGTTCAAAAAGAATGGATCTATCACAGACGCGATATTCATGTTGCGACAAATCACCGAATAATCGCTTGAATATAACAAAAATAAAGATCTATAAAACCACAGTAAGACCTATAATAACATGTGATACGAAGACCAAAGCAGAAACACACGAAACCAAACAAAGAATAATTACCCTGGAGAATAAAATCTTGCCTGGGCATAGCACTTCGCAATAGACAGAACAACAGCATACGCCAAAGATGCGACATACAAAAAATATCAAAATGGTTTAAAACAAGAAAAAAAAGCAAACCACGAACACGTGTAAAAAATGGTTAGCAAAACTCTGTATAAAAGAACGACCAACAGGAAAAATACCACCGGGAAGACCACCCAAAAGGTGGATCTAAAGCTGGATATCCTCATCTGCCAATCAAGAGCCGAAAACCTAAACCCAAACAGGGATACACCTAAGAAAAACAAATTGGAAGAAGAAGAAGAAGAAGATATCGATATTGTCAGAATCTATTAACAGCTTCATGACCATGATGCATAATAACATGCAAGCGTTGACGCAACATGAAAATGCTGATGCAATTTTTTTGAAATAAATAACTACAAATTTTACAACACAACAACCCAGACAACGAGGCAACGGGCGGCCCAGTAATAATTTAGAATAGAATCCAGCACTAGGATATTCAGCAATATATAAGCAACAACATATTCAGGCAACAAACATTGTCTTGGAGAAAAGGTCAAATGAATGTATCTTGTCAGCAATTTACTGCCCATCCAAAGAAATCCCAGCTTCCTTAGTATTGTCTTACACTAGGAAGTAAATTCTTGGCAGGGGGTGACTTTAATGCCAAACATAAGCGTTGGGGGGGCTTAAGACTAAATAACCGTAGGGAATACGGAAATATGGCTCGACAAATTATGGATCGAAATAGAACAACTACAAAAGAAACATGACGACTTTCACCTACATAAGAAACTTAAGAACACGATAGGAATCAGAAAAGCAAGACACCTAACTTCCCAACTATATTAAGGGATTCCAGTGGGAATATTATAAGCGTCACTGATAAACACTGTAAAGAATAGAAATACAAATGCAAAAGCATAGGTTTGTAGGTGTTCTGATAGTATTGTTTAATAGAATTATAGTAGCCAAATAACAGAAGACAAGTTAGAATCAATATTTATAGCATTGCCAAAGTAAGTTAAGGTCAGAAAGTGCAATGACTTTATACTATTTAGATAATTGACCAAACCCTTAAACCCTTCAAAGATCTTACATAATTGTCTCACATAAAGATCTTACATAATTGTCTCATATAAAGATCTTACATAATTGCATATGAATATATTTTGCAAAATAAGATTAGGCAGCTACGCAAGCATCAAGGTAAATAACTCACTAACACAAAAAATCTTAATTAAACGGCGGTGAGACATAGATGTGCTTTATCTTCAACATTGTTTTACATTTATTGTGAAAAGATTATCCAATAGGCTGACAACGATATAACAAAGATATAATATTTGCCGATGTTACTGCGATGTTACTGCGATAAGAGCTGAGTCTTTTTAACTCAGTGAACAAGGCAAACACCAACAAAGGATTAAAAATTAACATTGGAAAAACTAAATGGATGGTAGGATAAGCAACATATTGAACGCGGCATCACGCCCGTTGGTAGTTGTTTGAGTGTGACAAATAGCTCCGATGAAGAGATGTTTGCACTTATTGAGATAACTCGAGTAGCATTCAGATCGCGAAAGACTATTTTAACTTTCCAAAACCCCGTAAAATGATTCTTAAGTGTTATGTGTGGTCGATTTTATTGTATGGATGCGAGACTTGAATTCTGAAGGTTGCAATTATAAATTGACTGGAATCATTTGAGCTATAGTGTTATCGCCGCTTGTTAAGTATATCCTGGACAACGTGCACACCCAACGAAAAAGTGTTAAATCTAATGAAAACGGAAAGAGAAGTGCTAAACACTATAAAAAGGAAATGGAAAAGCGAATATTTTGGGTATATCATCAGATGACTTAAATTGATTTATTTACTACGTCTAGGAAAAGTCGAGGGGTAGAGATGGATTATCATGGTTGTAAAACAATTGACACTCGATCGGTAAGTTTTGGGTTGAGTAACACTGCTCTGGAGGTTACTTGAAAAAAAATTATATACCCTGTATATACATTCATCTTCCTTTTAAAACACGTATATAATTAAATAACGTTATAAAGTTTTATTTTTGTGTAATTTAAACTCTAACAATTCCCACAGTTGGCATGAATTAGCTCGGGAGGTCAAATTTTCGTGTTTCATTAAAAATAAATGCAAACGCAAACAAAAGCATTAAAAAAATATTATAATACAAATATGGTTACCGGCACTACCCATATTTTTAATTTATTTTAACAATTTTCACGAATAAAAATTGCATAATGTATAAACCAAATAAACGAAACAGTGTTGTTTTAATTGCAAATTTTGTTCCACAAAATGCAGATATATTTTTGTTTTTATATTTTCGTTTTAAAACCATATATTTTAAATTTATTGTATTTAATTAATTTGCATGATTTAACGGTTGATCTTTACAATGAAATTATGTAATTTATATTTTATTATTAACCACGATTTTAATTCAACTTTTAACGATAAATTATGTATCGTTTTACGTTATAATATTTTATTTGTTATTTAATAAAACCAATAAAACAGTTTTGGAAATATTTATACTGAATAACGAAATTTTTATCAAAGCACAGCAATACGTAATAAATGTGTGTACAATAGAACAATAGATAATATAATAATAAAAAGTCGAAAGCTTTCTGTGTCGTGCTTATTTCATTCTAAAAGTACGTAAAATACATCCAAAGCCTGAGTAAGAAAATGGAAAACTATTGTAAAGTTTATAACTCAAACGAAATAGATGTCTAATACAGGGGTATCGATTTGTAAACAAATCTTGTTTACATCAAAGGTCGTTTCAGAGTGTAAAAGTAGTCCCTTTGTAAATTCTTGTTACTAAGGAGTTCTAAAATATAGTAGAACTTTTCGTAGGAATAAGAAGTTTTGTAACGTTCACGATGAATTGTCTACCACAGGTTCAAAAGATATTTCCACCATATTTCAACAAAAGATAAGGTGCCACTCTTCCACTTTACACTTTCAACGATCTTCATGCATATTAATACCAAACACTGCTCTCCTTCGCTTTCCCATATTAAATCGCGTCTGTTTTATATTGAATGTATATAAACGGATATACTGTAATAGTTGGTACAGCTACAGATGTATATTTTTTTTTTCCTGAAAAAAATATTTGTAGAGTTTGCAATGCCGATATTGGAACATATTTTCATATCAGATATTGATGCTGTAGGAACAAGCGAAAAAAACTTGTCGCAAGTGCTGGCAAAAGTCGTGAATCTACCTTTTTTATACTTTGTTCACTTTCTGCCCAATTTCTTTCTATATCCTTTAAAGGACATAAATGTGCGTTTTTTCCCCTATGATTAAGAACGGAAGACAGGACCGAATTCCCTTTTCTATTCACACAACAAAAAATCCTTTGACTTTTATTTCCTAATAGGATTTCTAATAAAAACTGTGCGGGACACAAAACTTCTCAAATAATATAATGATTCTGCAAAATTTACATTTTTTTTATTGAATCAATAGGTGGATGTTCGCATATAAC
This sequence comes from Gymnusa sp. GC000175, assembly GCA_030264735.1. Taxonomy (NCBI): domain Eukaryota; kingdom Metazoa; phylum Arthropoda; class Insecta; order Coleoptera; family Staphylinidae; genus Gymnusa; species Gymnusa sp. GC000175. The sequence goes on from JARJDX010005180.1 coordinate 8,699, forward strand.
TAAAATCGGGTAATATTATTAGAATTAAAATGTAGATGCGATTGGAATGGGAGGATCGTTATTTATGATCACAAATGGGAGATTATATAAGTTCCGAGTTTTGGTCAGCTTTCCTGCGGATATTCTGTAACTTGGTTGATATAAATCGATTTGCTTCGTTAGGGCCATTTCCTTTCAGGTGAGTTTGCGGGAAAACCTTTTGTTGTAAATTCAATGGAGCAAAAAGCCTGATTTAGAATTCAAACGAGCCAGAAATTTTTACAATTTTACAACAATTTGTCTTTATTTAATTTAAACATTTCTATTTGATTTCCATGTCACAATTTGTTCTTAAATCGATTCTCTACACTCAATTCTTCCCATGTTTAACAAAGGATTTTAGCGTCTTGCACTTGCATTAAGTTTTTTAATGTTCGATGAATATTTTAGAGCTTTAAACGAATCCACTTAGGATGATTATATTTTAAACATAAAGGTGACAAATTAGGATTATCTTTTTGGATAAATAAATAATGACCGCACGTGTAGGGTGTAAGTAAACTAGGAGACGTTATCTTTATACACTTCATTATGAGCTGCTTCGCAGGCTGAAAGCTTCCTTGCATAACTAAAGCTAAAACTTTTCCAAATAAAACAATTAACCTACTTTAAAACGTTTTAATGCCCGCTTTTCTTACTACACAAAATTCAATTTACTTTCTGAATCGTGTGATAAACCGAATAGTTTTTCCCATAAACTAAACTACATACCTACATACGTTATACAAAAGAACTTTACCGTCACGTAGATATAAACGTGAAAAACAATCTTAATAACAAAAGTTACAACTGAATAAAAATTAAGTATTCTCTTTTTAAAAGTTGAGTGTTTTGTAAGACAGAAAGCGCGTTTAGAGCGAAACGCTTGCATGCTTTTGATTGATGTAATCCAAGTTGATATTACTCAGTGGAAATGTCTTCGTATATCAGTGCTCTATTCTTCTGGAGAAGTAAATAACTCTGTAGCTCTTGACAGGATGTGCAACTTGCCAACAATACTCTCTCAAGTTCGTATTATCACCAACCACGTCGCCGTTACAGATTCTAAACTTCTCTCTAATATTCCTACAGGTATACTATAGATAACCACTAAAGAACTTATGAACCACCCTAAAGCTTTAACATTTTAACATAAAATAGTATAATACACCCTGTTTGTAAAACTATGTAAATTTTTTAAGCAAAAAAAGCGTTAGAAAGCATAGAAAATCTGAGAAAAGAAAAAACTTGGAATTGCATCGATTTGTTTGTAATAATACACACACCCTTACAGCATTATGTAAATTATTCCAATATTCGTCGTCGCTTCCTATACACTATACTTCCGCGAATTCGAAATAGAATTCAGAATACTTCATTATAAATAATTTAATCCGTAAGCACCAGTTGAATAGAATGGAAGGTGTTTTGCATATGTATCAATTTTTGTAACTTGTTCACGTTATTAAATTGCTAGTTTTGCTTGGGTTATTTACGAAAGTCCAGTTTTTGCGCGTGTGATTTGTACAGATGTAAAGCAACAAATATGGGGATTGTGTGACGGCAAAGTTGCAATCTCTGCAGGATCTTGTAGGGATTTAGGTCCCTGTGACGGGATATTCTGATCTACGGTTACTTAAAATGGAAAATGATGGGCTTCGTTTGAAATGTGGCATTTTTATTGCACTTTGATGTTAGATATTCTTCAGTAGACGACGTAATCTTCTTGATATATATTTTCTAACTAAAATTCACATCTCGGAGCGGCTTCCTTAAAAACCTATATGTACTTTATCTGCACTAGTAACGTGTACGAAAAAATGAACTAACAGATTCTAGCCGAAAATTTATGTGCTATAAACTTTATATAGTCTGGAAATGCTTACAAACTTTTCTTTTCTTCGTTAAAACTCATTCCAAGGCATGCATTTCATTTCAGGAAAGGTTCAGCTTTTAGGACTTTAGGCACTTTTTATTGTTTCACTATTCATTTCTTCAGATTACTTCTCCCTTTTACACATAGACCTTTCCAATTGTAATTTTCACAGCATTTCATTACACCGCAATTGCTACACAATTCGTTACTACCCTGTTGGGAGTGTTGATATAATTCCGAAGATAAATACAATCCTGATATATTTTCGAGAAAATTAGCTTTGTGTCACAACACAGCAAATATTATCAATTCCCTTACTACATACAATTCAATATTTTTTTAAGATAATTTTTTTTAATCTCTCAATTTATTTTTAAACAAGAACAATATTCAGATCGAAAATTTTTCATTTTGTTAGTATTAATTTAAGATTTTAGGATTCTTTTAAGTATAATTATTCCAATTAACATTAAATGTATATTAATGCATTTAAAATATTTTTTAGGTTATTCAATAAATTTATTCACTTTATATAAAAAGTTTTTTTTATATAAAATATTTGGATAATGTGGGCACATTTATTAAAAGTAATAAATGTCTTGTGGTTAGCTGTGCAATAAAGAATGTTAAGAGATGACAGAGATGACTTTTGATCGTTGTAATTTTTCTTATAAAAAGTGACAGACGTGGGGGATTGCTATATTTGTGGTGGAGGGGTTGGTCTTTAAGAGGGTGGATGGGTTAAGGTCTAGTAGGATTGCGATTTATAACGTTGAATGTACGAGATTCCAGCTATAAAATTGTATCTCCTTAGAATACGAGCTATAGCTATATCTGCAAGTAAACTTTGTCATCCAGAGACTGTAAGTACCCATACTTAGACACAATGGTTAGGACATGGGATGAATTATTAAGTTCCTTCCTCTCAGCCGTGTAATTGTCTTACACTCCATAATAACCCCGCGTATACGACACTAACTGCTCATTCATAATTCAACTTGTGCAACTGTATTAAGGCAAATGAACCCCCCGCTAATTTGACTACCAAAATTACCGAAATCATTTCACAACAGCATGCTTTCTTACATCCAACAGCCCTCTTTGCCACTAGCAGCCCACATAAATTAAGGACTTAAAAACCCTTACTAAACAACAAATATTAATTACAATCAACCCAACAACTTCTAACAAGCTTCATCTTTAACAACTTTTACATTTCATCCCGCTTTTTACAAACGCCCACGGAATCCTTTCTTTGTCTGTCAAGTCAAAGTTCGCAACACGCATGATGAATTCCAGATAAGAATCCAGACGTGTTCGTCGAGAAATAGGCATGTAAAGGAAAAAATTACTTTTGCTTATACATAACAATTCATGCGGTTGATTGAATTTCTCTAAAACAGAGGAAAAATAAATAAGACTCACGTATATGTCGATAAAACTGTCACTTTTATTTGTTGCCATAGAATATTAATACAAATATTATTTTCAGTTTTAAATTATTACATCAAAAGAAATTTATATATCTACCTCTGCACAAATTTAATTTCGTCAATAAAACGGTATCACAATTAGTTAAATTGTAGCATAATAGCTGGTTAATTCGAACGTATGGATATGTACGTACTTTGTGGAAAAGCAGATTTTACAGAAATTGATTTATATAAAGTTGTTGGACTGTAATTTAATGAATCGTTCTCCTGTAAGAAGCTTAATTTTATAGCATTAAACTTTCAAAGTGTTATAATGGAATTCAATTTTCCCAATTTAACTTGCGTGAAATATTATTTTACAATATTAACAGAAATTATTATTTATAATTTAAAATTAACTGTTTATTAAAATTAAAATATTAAAAATATTTTACCTTTTTATTGTCTAAATTATACCTATATATTTTTGTCGTTTTGATCACCATTGTAAAATATTACCGAATTTAATATTTATTTTCGATTTTAGCACGTTATTATCTTACTTTACCTGTTACTAAAATATGGTAGGAAAAATTAATTTAAATCACCCATAGAAAATACCCCACGATGTTTCAGTTTAGACAAACGATAATTTTAATCCGCTGAATAAATAAAACAAATTTTATTTATTTTATTAAAAAAACATTTTTACAGGGTGTCTTAGAAGAGGAATATCTGGAAAAATAGACATCGAATAGAAAATGGTTTTGACATCAGTATTTTGAATAGGGCATACTTTGTTGTCAAAAAACATCTACCTTCTAGCCCTAGGATGCAGGAAAGGGGGTCAACTTTAAAATCTTAGATAGAAATCCTATTTTTTATTGAAATTTCAGATTTTACGGATAAAAATACATAAGTTTTATTTAAAACAAATTTTTTAATATTCGTATGTGGCGCTGTAAGCGCGGGAAAATTATAGAAAGGTTTGGTTTTTCTTCGATTACAGCGTCAACAACGATGTTTGCTTAAATATTTTATGAAAAATTAATGTATATTTTCCCCACAATCCAAATCTGCAAAAAAGTGGGAGTGGTCTCCTAAAATTTTAATGTTGCACCACGACACACCCCAAGTTGGAGAATCTTTAAATAACATAACTGAAACATCCACTTTTTAATGCATGTACGTATTGTGCGGAAATAAATACATAAATTTTACTAAAAATACATTTTTGTAACCATCGTAGGTAGAGCTGCAAGGCATGAAAAGTAAATCTTATGATTTGTTTCTTAAAATTAGAGCGCCATCTACGATTACTTTCTTTCTGGGGATAGTAGGTAGAATTTGTTTGACAAAATCGAATGTCTCGCTCAAAATTTTCAAACTTTTGTATTAAATTTAAAATGGGACATCCTGTATAAGAGATATACTAGTTTTTGTAATTTTATTTCTAATTACTTATTTTTGTTTTTGTTTACATAACATCAACTTATTTTTAATTTCTGAGCAGCATTATTGGAAGGTGGAAATAAATTAATACATATTTTTTGTATACAATTCTGGGACATTTTCAGTTATTTGTGTACCAACTTTATATTAATTGCAGTCCTAAAAAAATGCAATCGCTGTGATTTATTTGAGGATTTTACCTATGAATTTTTTTAGTCTAGTCCGCATTTTTTAGTCATAAATTATTCTCCTAATAGTTAATAACACCAACTTCACCCCTTTGGTATTTTTTGGCCCAGAAATTTTAGATTTCCTATTTTTATAATTTTTATGTCTTTTACTCTAGAAAAAATTACTTTCTTGGCTAATCACGAAATTCCTAAAAATTTAACGAATAGCCACAACTCAAATGTGTCAGCTTTTAATGTTGCTATATTCAAAGTTCACGGCTCTCTTCATAAAATAAGATGATGAACACATAACAATGAAGAAGCCTTACCCGATTACTTTTGTGCTGAAGATCAGTAATTGGCGTTTGAGCACTAATGACATTTTAAGGACCTAAGGACCTTTTAATACTGCATTGGATCTTTTATAAAGACTAAAAAAGTAAATTTGCAAGAGATACCCTATATAAATATAAGTTCAAAATTTAAACTCCAATTTTCGCTTTTGACATAATAACATTTTCGTGCATGTGATAAAATGTATTCATAAATATTATAAAATAAAATACAGGAAAAATTCATTTAGTTTTAGCACTTGTGTCCCTCCAAACCCATTAGTTTCATGTAAATTCCAGGCTGCATTGAATATTTATTACATTGCATCCCTTTAGATGTGTTTTATTTGTATTGGAAAAATTTTCAATTTCAAATTAAGGTTCTTGACACAATTTTACTGATACGCCTTTTATTTGTGAATATCTCGTAAAAGGTAATTTGATTTTATCTCTTTGTACTTTTGGGTGCTTTTAAAGCATCACTCAAATAATTATTATTACAAATTATTTTTACACCTTTTAACAAATATTACAATAACTTTTAAAATTTTATACGTTTGTTTGTATGTGGTTTGTAGCGATATTAAGTAACAAATAAAATTTGTATTATCAATTCCATGCTATATCTTTATTTTCAAGAAAAGAAGGAAAATAAAGTGCACCGCGTTGCACTTAGTTATTTCTTTTCTAGGGTGGAGTATTAATCGGGGTACATGTCCCATAGGTCATTTAGAAATTATGAGCCCCATTAGACCAATTTGCTCTTAACGCAAAATCGAATCAACGACCTGTAACGTCGACTTGATGTTTAACCGAGCGGAAGCGATGCTTGTGGCTTTTGTTGATGTTAGTTGTTTATTATGTGCCCTGTTTCACTGCACTCAATGCAACACCAAGTATATCCTCAGCTTGCTAAAGAATGCAATATAACACTAGAACATATCTGTAACAACCACAATGTTGGTAATTAATTAATCTATTTATATAGCGCGTTTAACATCAATTGATTGAAGTGCAGGTCAAATTTCATGCGGGAAGGAAATATAAAGGATACCTCAGGGAACTTGACAATCAAGCACGTTCCTAAGGACTATAATGGACTCTGGTTGTCAATAAAAAAAATCATCCTGAAAGCACATTTTTGCAACATTTTTAGCAAACTTTTTCCATTAAAAGATTTATTATATAACATGAAAAATAAAGTGGTCGCGAGATTTAAACGTAAAATGCCCCTTGGGCGCACTCTTATAATTTGTATTCTTTAATTTTTTCTTTTAATGCGACTTGGGATTTCTCGGTAATTCCTTGCAAAGTAAAAGAATTCGGGTAAGCTAAGACGGAGATTTTTCTACACCTTTAAACTTAAAAGTTCAATTGGCAATTTATATAGAAGATTGTTTGTAGTACTAACCCTATTAGAGTTCTGTTTGTTCGCACTTAATACTTTTAACACACCGACAAGGGTGGCGTAATTAAAATCCCAAACTAATTACAGTTTTTTTATTTCTTTTGGGTAATTGAATTTTTTAATGGTAAAAGTTGGCTGTGAAATGAGTCCTTTATAAGTGGTGATTCAGAGACGGTGAGTCGGAAGTAAATCGCTGACCGTCGTCCAGATAAGATGTACATTTAGTAGAGTTTAAGTTTGTATATAGAAGTAAGTTTAAGAGAAGTCAAACTAGAGTTTCGAACACGCCAGTATCAGCGGTTACGAGGGTAGTTTGGAACCTCGGGAATCCATAACAGTAAATATCAACGGCGCTGTAGCTCGTTTAGCCTTGCAAGTAAGCGAGTTACACTTGGAACTTCGAGCCCAACTTTATGCCAGGCCATTCAGAGTCCAGGATATAAATTAACGGAAGCGAAATTCTATTTCTACAATTTTCGCTGAATTCGTGTATTTACTTGCTTTCTAATTTGAAGATTATATAACACGGTGAAAAGTCACCTGCTGAAAGATTTCCAGGAATATTCTGCATTATATTCAAAGCTTCAGGGTTCATAAAAATATCTTTACAGTGCAATTGGCTAGATTGCCTTATAACTTCTACCTCAATGACCGCACATCGTAAATCACGGAAATTGAATTCACATGCATGAGATAAATTGAATTTTCGCGCAGCAACATTGTCATAAACATATTATTTCGCTATATTTATAGTCAATTTCAGGTTTTATATTGCATTTAATTAATTTAATAACACGCAAAATATTAATTATATGGGAAATACAAATAAAATCCCGAAGCAATTATGGATCTGAAAATAACAAAGGTCGATTTAGGATATAAATAAATCGATCAATTAATTATTCAACTATAATATTGTTTACAACCTTTTCAGGATTTTGTTTATTCTGCTGAAATAACGTATTGTAAAATGCTTTCGCAACAACTTACTTTTGATCTTTAGTACGCTGAAAGTAGCCCAAAGGGAACATTGCCAGTAAACACAAAACTGCTTTGCTGGAATAAATCTGCTGATTTGGACAGTTGCTGTAATCTCTAATTAACATTAATTATTTTATTAACGCATAAACAACAACTAATGCTCCACATTATCTCACTTTATTAACACCGGCAATAATTAACTTCATATGGAAGATAAGTAAAATGCAGCTTTGTAAATTTATATTTTGCATTGCTTAAACATTACTTTTTATTTTATTTAACAAGATCACTTCTTTACTTTATACCATCTCATTTATTAATTTTAAAGCAAAAATTTTCGTACATCAAGAGCGGCATTTAAAAGGCAAAGTTTTATTCTTAAAAGCTCTAAGGTACCTCGACGTCTACTCTTTTGATAAATAACATGTGGACTAACAACAATTAATTATCGTTTATCAACAAGGCAAATGGCAAATATGTGCGAGCAATGGCTGCTTTCCTATTGCTATTGCTGGAGTAAGCCGGGTAGCTCGCAGTAGTTAAATAATTAAATTGTTACAATTAAATTTTTTTCTTCTCCTCAAATTCACTTGTGTCATTTGACAATTAGTGTGTATCTATTTGTCTTCGATACCTCATATTTGGTGACTTTTAATTAGCACCTCTTTGGTCTTTTTGTTCTGTGTTACTCTCACACGTTTGCAGTTTTTCTCACTCTATGATCTTCATGTTCTTTTAAACCATTTATCATTTCACTTCTTCTCTTGTCAAAGTTTCTTTTCTTAGGTCTTTATTTTTGATATAATACGGAGCTCCTTAACTTACGTACACAATTATTCTTCAATTGAATAATTTTTTCTTTCAACTTCTCCCTGCATGTTATCCATATTTCTTGCCCGTAAGTTTCCTTTGGTAGGATAATCGGGTTCAATATTTTTAATTAGTTTTATTGTTTATTTTTTTGTCTTTTCTGGTAATTCCAAAGAATTACCTGTCTCTTTTCTATGTGTTTCTAGAATGCCATTTTTCTGTCCATAAGAAGTCTAAGGTATTTTATTTTAGATTTAAATTTGATATATTTCCTTTATTTTTGATTGCCGGCATTTTAGGTATTATTCTACTAAAGAGAATAACTCCCGTTTTCCCTTCATTGATTTTCATTTTTCTTCTTCCATATATTTGATACCTACTTCTAGGGCTTTATCCAGTTTGTGTTTGACTATTAATATGTTTTGTCTCATAGTAATTATTCCCCTATCATACAAATTTAAAAATTTTGACTTATCGCTTGTGAAGTTTGGCATATCCTGCACAAAAATGTTGAACAAAATGGGCGAGAGGAACCTTGCAGTAGCCCTTCTCTAGCTTCTCTTCTAGGGGAATTTGTTGTTCCTATTTTAACTTGAAATGTTCTATCTTCAAACAGAGAGAGAAGTAATTAATGGATCCAAATTGTGAAATCTATCTCGCATGATTTATGTAGTAAGCTTCTCTCCACACTTTATTGTACGCCTTTGTTACATACAATTGTGCTCTTTTTCTTACAATTTCGTTGCAGTGGCTGCAAAGTGTGCTGCCTGTTGGATAGCAGAGAGCTTCCCACTGAACCCGAACGGTTCGCTTTCTAATATTTTTAATTTCTTGGACTTGGTCTTTAATTAATGATTCGGTAATTTAGACAAAACCATGAAGTACACTCCCATGGAGAATATAACTAATAATGCATTTTTCCACACCTTAAGGAAGAATTCGTTTAATCTGATGACGTTCAACCTTTTCATAATCTTCAAACCAGTATTTATAATGACGTATAGTGAAGCGTTTGAAAAAGGTCTTTGACTTGATGTTTTTAATAAATCCTAATAATTGCCCTCATTCTCATTGACTTCCTGGATTTTGCTTTTCCAATTATCCTGATTTATATTATTTAACATCTCTTTTACTTCCCTTTCCCTTTACCTATTTTTACTTTGATCTTTCTCTCTTCTAAATTTGACCCATATTTTTCCTAGCTTAATTTTTCTTCAATTTTTTCCCCGACAGTGTGCAACAATTTACCATTCGGGTTGTTTATCCTTCTCCCCTACGTAAAATTGTTGGATTTGTAATCGCCTCCTATTATTATGTGTTTGGGTTTAAGACCCACTCTTAAATATCTTTTATTTCTACAACCCTCATGGGTGGGTTGTATGCTGCACTAATTGTCTTGTTATTGATTGATGTTTTGATTATGATGGCTTTAATTTCAGACGAACTATCGATTTTTCTATCGCATAACATTAACATTAATATATTTTTGGAAAAATGCAATTCGCTTGCTAGGATTCGAACCCAGATCTCCATATATCTAGTACGGTGCGTTACCAATTACGCTGCCGGGATTTAATCACAGTCGTCTGTAGTATAATTGGTAATGCACCGTACTAGAATTGAATTTTTCCAAAAATATATTAAACATTTTCGCAGAATTATATACTGTATTAACAATTTCAATTAAGATTAATGTTTAATGAGGTACTGAATGCACCGAAGCCTTTGTCCAAAAAGCGGATAGTTGCTTCCCCTCCAGCTCTACTTACACCTGCTGAAAAAAAAAAGAATGACCATGTCAAACGATAAGACAAAAGAGATACTGGCGGGCCGAATAAATATCTTTACCACAAGCCAAGACATATGGACTGGTCCTGCAGAAAAAAGCTGAAGCAACATTTGTGGACATCCTTAAAAACGTTAAAAGTGACCCAAAATGCCAGCTTTTGTGAATGTTTGAGTCGAGACTACATCCGAGTAACTCTTCGCACAGGTAATATTTATTGATCTTTCTTCTTCCTCCTTATATACCTTTAAAAGGCAGACTTAATGGAGTTTGTTAGCTTTTTTATTTCGTGGTGTACATTGTGTCTCTCTTTGGTATACACGAAGAATAAATCAATTTTGTTTCCTAATCTGTTCAAGTTTGTGTCCTTTTGCTGGTTGTTGGTGCAGCATCTCTCTTATTCCTTTATTATTTCGGTTTTATATAGATAGCCATATTTTGTGTTCTTTTTTATATTTAAAATTCATTATAAAATATCTAGAACTGTATAGTTATTGTATAAAATCGGTGAACCGGAAGTGAAAGTTTACTTGTATCATTTTTTAGTGTTTAGCAATTATTTCCTACAGAATAAAAATTTCAAAAATGATTATATAAATAGTTGTTGCAAAACACGATTAAAACTGTTCCAAAAAGTAAACTAATATATGTTATCCTAAATTATAATCCGTGTAAGTCATTTATATGTTAACCAAATTGTTTACTTACAAACTGCTACTTCTTCCAAATTAGCGAGTAATTCCATTGGTACAAACGCTATAGGTGAAAGCTTAATTTCAATGAATAAAAATGTGTATTTTTTACGAAATGATAGAACAATTTACATTTTCATGATCAATTTAATCTTTACATACAGCATAGCGTGTTGATTTTTACTAAATGTCATTTTTCATTTTACAAATAACCGTTATTTAGTTACTGTGTAATAAAAATGCCCGTACTGTTTGAGTAAAAAATTTATTAATGTGTTAAAAATATAATTTCACTAAGTTATAATAAAAGTATTTTATGTTTATGTTTTTTTAATGTTGTATTACCAAATTAATTACCATTATCAATAAATTTCTGTCTAAAAAATACAAAAATATAAAAATATGGATACATTACTTTTTGGTACTTTTTGTATATTTGGAGTTGTATTAATTTTGAACTATTTATCGACCATTGGCCAGAACGTCAGAATGTGGTCCTTTCCCTCGTCACTTGCAATATATGAGCTTTAAGTATACAGGGTGAACAAAAAGTCTGTAAACGGTCAAATATCTCGAGAAATATATTTCCCATTAACAAAGAAAAAAAAACGTGTTTAGTAATTAATATTTAAAAAAAGCTATTCAATTATGTAAAGATAAAGCCTCTCCCTTTCTCACTTGTAGGGACACTTTGAAATTTTAAATAGGCAACTTCAGATCCTACAAATTAAAATAAAATAACTTTTACTTAAAAATACTTTTTAAGTTCTAGATGGCGCTGTAATTATAAAAAAAATTATCACAATTTTTTTTTTCTGTGATTATAGCGCCACCTATATGTGGATGTTTACAAAAATATATATATTTTTCCGCACAATCCTAATCTGCAATAAGAAGTTGAGGTTTCTGGTTTTAAATAAAAAGTCTCAACTTATCATTATAGATTCGGATCCTACGGAAGAAATACATATATTTTACTATAAACATTTCTTTCTAATCATTGTAGGTAGCGCTGTAACCGCAGCAAAACCAACCTTGCAGTATTTTTTTTCTGAGATTACAGCGCCAACTAAGATAATTACAAAAAAAAATCTTTTATGTAGAAGTTTTGTATTTTATCTAAAAAATCTTTCAATAAAAAATGGGGGTTGCTAAATAAAATTATAAGGTTGCCACACATAAGGGGAACAGGGAAAGGCTTTAATTTGGCATAATTGGAAAGCTTAAATAAGTGTATTTTGTTTTTTTAATGGGATGTGTATGTTTCGAGACATTTGTCCGTTTCCAAACTTTTTGTAGACCCTACCATGGGTATCTTTCTTACTATTTTACCAGAATCAAGTGAATTGCGTATAACACTTTTTTTGAGAAGTTTTACTTTTTAGAAAATTGCAACATTCAGTTTTTTTAAATAATTTTTAAACTGTTTGGAATTTTGATAAATTTCTCAGGAGAATCTAAGTCAGCACAGAAATCCACACCATTGTCCATTTAACCAAGTCTCAATCTTTAATAATAGGAGATATACCCAGGGTAGACCACTCAATTGGGACAACCCTGTACATAGAACTAAATTTTTATTACTTTTTTTATAAAAAAATGTAATAATAGTTGAAATCGATAAAATAAATTAACTTTTGGATGGTTTGAAAGTTTTATTATAACACAAATATGACCATTTTTATTGTTAGTATAAGTTGGAGTTGGAGCTGTAGTGAAATTTATTGTTAAGGAGTATTATCGAGGTTATATAGAGAATTTGTAAAAGTTTGGGTGAGTTGAAAAGAAGAGTAGTAGAAACGGGTGCAAACGCAAGCAATAAACTGAATTATACTTGTAGAATATGCATGCCCTGCTGATTTCATTGAACGGGTAAAGCTGCAGGCGCACTTGTTATTTTCAAGAAGCATTTTAACGTTTATAACTCTATTTCACAGTGCCTACATACAAGAAATTATATATTTTTTTTATTGTAGATTGTGATTTATAATGTGAAGACATTATAATTGTGTATCATAAGGTGATTTTTCATCCCGGAGCGTGAATTTTCAATGATATCTGCAAGTTGCACTAGATTTCAACAGTAATAAATCTAATCTCGTCTCTTAATTTAATTTTAATGAAGTTGGGGACGGGGGTGTGTTTGTGAGAGGCTGGAAATTCGCGTTTGGATTTAGTTCGCCTGACCAGACAGCCCACTATCAATCACCAGAGCCCCGAGCTTGCCGATATCTGCCACCATTTATCATTCTCTTTTGTCTTTGCAAATCCAATCTATCCCAAAATACACCGAAAACATTCCGGAAGCATTTCTAAGCCACAACTAAAACTTATTTGTCAATTGTCTACTTTAACTTCAAATGAATTTGCCACTTATTAATTATTATATAATTTCAAGGCAGCAAAGCTTTATAAATCTTCAATGGTGCTATAACGAAGATTAAATGTTGGGGTATCAAGTTAAAGTTACAAATTAAAACTGGTGGCTTTTAGTCGATTAGAGCAGAAATTCATTAGGAAAATGCAATTATGGAATTAAAACAAAACGCGTACATGTTGCTACTTCTTGAATGACTAGTATTTGTTGGAGCTTGAAAATATTTCTATTAGGACAGGTATTTATAAGTTTCCTCGGTGCACAATTGAAGTTCACCACGAAATGACCCAAATATCTGTTAGCAAGAGAGGCGTGAAATTACATTTGACAATTGCTTTCAGGCGTCGGCGAGCGAGATACAAACCAGAAGGTCCACGTGCTGAAGTCGCGTTCTTATTCCACTTGAAACACGATTAAAGGGATATGACTCGCTCGAGACGTTGGATATATCCGGCCATGCAGATATGGGAGCGCCGGGAACGCTCTGGAATGAATTTGAATTTCGATTCTTCGCAATTTGACGCAAACAACACTTTCGTATGGAATTTTTAAGCGAGTATGGGAAGATTCGAGCAACAGATGGCAAGGGCTTATCTTTATTGAATATACACAACATCTTTTAAATATTTTATTCCAATCGTAAAAGTTTTCTTTGATCAGATGTTGCATATTTATTTACCTCGAATTTCTTAGCTTGAAGGAGGAATTGAATTGTGAAGAGCTATATATACAAAACTCTGGCGCGTAAAACTGTGTAAGTTGGAATCCACTATCCCAACTATAGCTTTAAAACAAGTTTAACATACAATGGAATTCAATTAAACAAGCAACTCTGTCGAACATCACAGTAGTAAAGTTCCAGAATAATTCCCCGTGTAATGTCGGATTCGAATTCCTGCAGGACGCTTCCCTCAGGCTTATGTCTCCGGCAGAATTCCTGCACATAGCAAGATCAAATCTCACTTCCTCCCAGAACACTTGATTGTGTTACTCGAGGTAAATAATTTATAATTCGCAGGTATAATTGAAACAAAAGCATGAATAATATTATACAAATTAATGCGTCTTACTTAAAGAAATGTCTACAATTAAACTACATCTAAGCCATCATTTGTAACCTTTGCAATTTTAAATTAATTTTATTTAAATATTAATATTTGGGATAAATAAATTTCATTTAATTAAAATATACAGGAAAAAACCTTTAAAACTTAAATGCATAAGGCAATGAATAAAAGAAAAACTTTGTGGATGTTTCTAATAAGTAACTGCGCACACAACAAACAACTGGTTGTTGTAAATTTGACTGTAATTTCATTCTAAACGTTTGAGTGAATAACAAGGCTGGTGGTGTTTGTTGAGTTTTATAATTATGACCACCTGTAAACTAACGATATACTGCGGCAGAATACTGGACTAACTAACAAACGTTAAAATTTATTTATTTAGTTACTGGTGAAATGGCAAAAAATGGCAGGCTTATAATACTGACTTTGTTACAAATGTTTCATTATATATGAAAAGTTAAACCAACTTTTAATTGGATGATATACAAATGAAACAGAAAATGCTGCGCCCATATAAAGCAAATCCATTTTAATTTGCATTAAAATATTTCTTTTTGTCTTACATTGTAAGCAAGTATCGGTTTTAATCAACGTAGATAATCAATTAGGTTTCTGCTTCGTATCAAGCAAGACACAATTTTTTTATTACATTACAAATGTATAAGATCCTTTTATTCAAATTTATTTCATTTCTCTTTTTCTAGCCTTATTTATATTTCTGTATAAAAAGTCGTTTAAAATTTTCACCCTAGTTCTTGTTCTTGGTCCAGGTTTGTTTGCTCCGCATAAATGGGCCATTAATTTCTAATCCATTGATCCCAGAATTTGTGGCTGGACATAAAAGTAATGAAAAACTCACTTAATGTAAAACATGACTATTTTTCACCCCCAGCCTTAGCAGGAATAAAGAACAAAACTTTCTTTGTTTTAATAAAATCATTTAATGACTCAAGTTTGAGTAATTCTAGTTGTGCAAAACTTAATTAATCAATCCAGTTGCAAAAATTTTAATTTCTTCATATAAATTACAACGAGATAAATGATACATTTTAAATTCTTACAACAACTAAGTGTATTATTTTTTTAGTTATGAAATAAACAAGATAATCCTAGCACATAGACCATTATAAATTGTCGTTGCTGCAAGGAAGGACTGAGAAACTTAGGTAATAAATCATGTGGTATAATGGGTATGTAATTTAATTACAATTAGATACACAACTTGAGACGACTTTGAGAACTTGCTCAAGTTATAAATTGGTGAAATTCCGTATAATTCTGAATATTCAATGTTATTTCATGGAGAATTGAAACCGTATTAAATGAAATGCTTAAAGTATATCAATTTATTGATGTAGTATTCATATTTATATGCAATAAAAATATATACATTTAATTTTATATTTTTAGTTAGTATATAACTTTTAATATTTTCATTTTATTTAAGAATGTTTAGGAGGAACAATCTGAGATAAAACTGCTGAAAATTATAAATTTCTATATATTTTCGTTTGAGAGAGCAAAGGGAAGGAAATTAATATGGACAATGATAGAAACAAATGGAGGTATGGCACACTTTCATTTACGAATTTTAATCATATCCGATACTTTTAATAAAAACATAACGATATTTCATTAATTATTTGCCAATTAGGTTGGCAGTATGTCTCTGCAACCACATTTATTGTGAAATTTTTATTGGCAAAAACTCCGATTTTGATTAATATATAACCTATTTTATTAATTGTCAGCTGATTATAATGATACTATGTCTCTGCCACTTGATAGGCATACATATAATAAACGTTCCTTATCAACGAACAAGAATGAGTTGTTAAAATGTTAAATTATGAAACAAATGATAGCAACAAAATTTTTTGCAAATAAAATCCTAAATACTTTTAAACTCTTAGGAGTATGTTTTTTCTATAAACTTGATAGTTTTTAAAATATTTGCAAAAGACCAATAAATTACCACTTCGGGTTGGTGGATTTTAGCCAAAAGTCATTAGGACCTCCAAATTTTTGTTAACAGCTTAAATTTCAATTTCTAGACCGATCAGTTTGGTCGTCTGAGCTAAAGAGAATACACAGACAGACAGACACACACACACACAGACATGCAGACACTCCTTCGAAAATTACCTTTTCTGAGTGAGTGGAGTCAAAAACGAATATTTCCGCAAAAAAGTTGATTTCAAATATTTTAAAGAACTTTACACCTATATAAAATTTTTTATTAAAATCTCTATAAATTGTGAATTATTATTTTTTAATTTACCATAATAAATTTAATTATAAAACTTCAGCGTTCACGAGAACATAGAAAACGTGACAACACTGTTGGTTTTGTTAGTTGGCAGCTAAGTATATCTTTCTCTTACATAGTTGAGAGAGAAATATTGAAAACTAACTTTGGAATTTAAGCTTTCGCGACTTAAGTCGATGTAAATTTATTGACAATTAAATTAGAGATTTTTTTGGTCCACAAGGTGGCACACTTGCGTTTCGGCGCAATCATTGTTGCAAACTAGAAGGTGTTTTTTTTTATCCTAACGACACTGATAGTTTGTGAATTTATTGTTTAGGAAAAGGCAATTAAAGTAAGCTTAATCAGATGGTTTACCAAAGGGATATTGCGCGTCAGCTGGGGTGTAGTTTGGCCAAAGTAAAAAATAAAAAAATTGATACTAATGGTCAGGTGATCATGCCTAATTAAAGCTCCTTTGACAAATTAAAGTATTAAATTAGCACTATCCAAATTATTTTTCAAAAAAAAATCCGACCCTTCGCCAAGGCCAGGACATCAAACGGAAAACGGCTTTTGGTTACCCGATATCGAGAACGAAAAGAACTTTTAGTTTTGTGTCAAAAACCGGTTAAAAAACCGGTTTTTTGAGATTTTTTTTCGATGAAATTAAAAAAAATACAATAAATTTTTTTTTATTAAAATTTAAACAAAAAAAATAACATGAAAAAATACAAATTTAATCATTTCATTAGTTGTACAATCACAGACAAAACGACTTTTTTATTTCTGTTAGGTTAGCGGGTAATTAAGAAAAAAAATGGTTACGGTTTCGGGTAAAATGGTGGAAAAATGCAAAAAAATAAAGGTTACCGGGTAAAAAACAGGTTTAATAATCGATTTGATGCCCTGTTTTTCGTTTGGCCTTGAAAGTTAAAAAAACAAACGGCGGTATCTCCGTATTTAATCAAAAAAATAAATTAAAATACTTTTTTGTAGGCCGTCTAAAGATCTACAAAAAAGTCTTATGATTAAAATGTCAGACTCGGGGATGTCAACTTTATTTTAATAGCTCCTATGGGGTGGGTCGACATACACTTATCGAGATCTTTATGCGACAAACGGTACGGCGTCGGACGCATTTGGTATTTAGCGTCGTGATGCTACATCTTAACAACGGCACAACCCAGCAAAATGCGGCATTGGGTATGGCCGAACATTTCATCTCTTAATAATAAGGGTTGAAATAATTATTTAAAAGCTTTTAAAACATTTAAAACTTCATCCTCTTGGTTTTAGAAAACTGGCACAATAGTTCTATTAGTCTTCGTATACTTTTACCGAACCCAATCCTACAAAAAAAACGACTTTGAGTCTCAATTCAAATTAGGTGTTGTGACGCCATATTTCGAAAACCATCGAGCTTACCAAAAAAACCTAAAGGACGAAAATTGCATTCCTTAGTTTTAATATTCAGGGGTTATTTTTCCTTTTTTTGTGGTGTTTTTGTAGGGGTGCATGCCAAATAATTCTTTAGCCACAGTTCTTAAGATACGTAGATAAGGCTGCGGCATCATGTTGTTCATGGGTTGGACAATAAAATGTGGGGAAGCATTTTTTGTCCCGGTTCTCCGCTATGATGCGGGTACTAGGTATAGTATAGCGAGTAACAGTTTGTACGAAGTTTTAAAAAGCCAAGGTCAAGAATTTACTGCGCAGACGGTTTCTATGAAAAAGGCTGATGGAGTGTTCGTAACATTTTGGTTACCAATGTTAACCATAAAGATACAAATACACGTGGAAACGACCTACGACCGGACAGAAATCGTTATCATCCGACAAAAAATGCTGCTTTAGATCTTAAGGATAGGGGAACGGAACCCAAGTACAAACTTTACTTATTACAACAAGATAGTATTAGAAATCTCTACCAAAAGAGGCTAGAGGAAAAACTCCGAACAAACGAGCAAGAGAACGTAGAGGAAGAATATAAGATGTTTCTAAAAAATATTCACTTGGCAGCAAAGGAAGATTTAGGATTGATAGAAAATACCAAAAAGAAGGACCAGATATGGTGGAACGACAAATTACAAACAATGGTTAAGGAAAGAGACCAAACATACAAAAACTGGCTAGCATGCCTAACAGTAAAAAAAGAAAAGGACTACAAGAACAAATATATGAAGAGAAAATGCATGCAGATAGAGATATATATTGGGGGCACGAGATTGGCGGAGGTTTGGCAAAAATTAAGATCCATGAAAACTAACTCAAAGGGCAACTAAAATTAAAGTATGGAAACATTTTGAAAATTTGCTTGTAGCGAATAGAACGAATAACGACACAGATAGTAATACAGACAGCAATAACATCATCAACTAAACCCATAGCCGTAACAGGCAATGAACGGGTAGCGCTCAATCGAATGAAAAATCGAAAAGCAGCTGGATCGGGAGGCCGTACAAATGAACTAGTAAAGTATGAAGGAATAAGTATCCAGAAGAAAATTATATCACTTTTCAATAGTTGTTTAAAAATGGAAAAGACACCTACTCATTTTAAGGAATCCCGTATAGTAACATCTTTAAAAAAAGAAGCAGAAAATACCCGAAAAATTACAGAGGACCAAGCATTAACAGTTCCCTCTCTAGACTCTACGTGAAAATCCTAAAAGTCAAACTACGAACTAGCGTACACGGCAAGATAAGTGAGGAACAGAGTGGCTTTACAGCTGGGCGTTCTTGCAGCGATATCGACTGCAAATGAAGACACCTGGCAATAGGAAGAGAGGACGTCCATGACGGTCATGGAACGACAACATCAGGGAAGCCATGAGAGCCAGGGACGAAGTTGCGATGGACAGGCAGCGATGGCGTATAGGCGTGGGAAGGCGGCAGTGGGGCGACACCTAGCCGTACAAACCCAATCATACATATAAACTTTACGAATTTTTTACGATATTATTATTGAGTTGACTGAAAAATAAGAGAAAAAATACGGCAACTTTTTTTAGACCTATATTTTACGAAAAAAATTTAAAAAAAGTCAAATAATTTCATTATAAATATATTTAAAGGATCTCTTTATTGCGGGGTACTTTGCAAATTTTGGTTAATAATTTGATTTATATCTGCACTTTTTCATAGATATTGCAGATTTCTTCAAGCTATTGTAATTTAAATTTATAAATAATAACATTTTATGTTCTCATTTACCCATTACCTTTAAATATTTTGACGAATGTTTCTTCCTCATTAACACAATTAAGTATGTTATTTCAGGTTTCATGATGATATTGTATATACTATATAATATATAACGCAAATTTACAATTTATTATAATAGGTGGATTATTATTATGTTAATATTGCTCTTGATAATTCACATTTGTTAGAGTAAGATGCTATACTTATGCCAGAATAAAAAATTATGAAAAATATTAATTGTTTTAATTTTAAATCAAGTAGGCATCTAAACAAATGCAGGCCTAAATTACTTAGAAAACAAAACAAAAGAACTATATGTCACTGAATACTTAAGGCAGAATTTGCAATAATTTATTGTTTTTATTATAAATGCTCAAAATGCTGCGAAACACAATCGGCACCGTTTTGCCACACTCCAAGTTACTTGTCGCGATGTTTGCGATTAATGTTGTTAAATGCATCCGTAACAGCTTTAAGTAGTTCTTCTACATTATTAAAAAAATCAAGAGGCTTAAAGTTCTGGGTGGCCACTGAACAGAAGTATTTGTTGCTATTACTTTATTAATAAAATGGCGCGCCATCTAGCTGGTACCATCTTTCATTATTTCTAAATATGTTTAAATAATTTTCAAGTGGCGCAGATAAAGTTTCATCAAGTGTTGTAGGACCAAGATAACCATGGTAGGCTACTCAATTTGAACCACCTTGTATTGTTTGTTGATAACTTTATACATTAACTATTATTTATAATAATATAAATATATAATAATAAATAAATAACAGGAATTCCTAAATATAATAATTACTGCACACTTAACTTTAAGTTTAAATTGCTAAAGATTAAGTCTTTTAAATTCAATAGCTAATGAATTTTAATCTTTAAAACCATTATAAAACATAGCATTTTGTAATTTAGTTTTTTTTGTTTTTGTACATATAAACCATCTTCTTGTATTATATATTGTCTCCATGTGTTGAATAATATTATTGATGTACATGGGCATAACACCTTTATTTTATGTACAAAAACCAAACAATTAAACCTAAAGAAGGATTTAATGTAATAGGATTTTGAGTTTAGGATTAAACATAAAAAATTAAAATAAAATCAATGTGGTCTACCCTAGCAAAGTTCTTCTGCAGTCGTTTGATACATGTATGTAAGTTTTATCTATATTGCTGCTTTTAGTCGTTATTTTCTTAATATACCATTAACTCCTCATAGAGCAGATTGTAACAACCTCTAAGGTGTAACGAGACTAGGTATTAAAAATTGTAAATATTGTATGCTTTTGAATTTTTAGCTTTTTAATAATGTAAGACAATAATTAATCCTTATTTCAGTGCAACATAATATATTAGGATGTATAATAAACGATAATTTATTTTAAAAGATCAAGGCATTATATTTCTACTGGACTTATATAAAAAAATTAATTTCTTCTTTTTTACTATAATCGTGAGTTTAGCCACGGGTTTGACCATTAATTATAGTCCCATACAGCTCAATCATTATCTTTATGCGTTAAGTCTCTATCTTGTTACAAAAAATCTTAAGAAATTCACATCAGCGATATGTATAATTAATTATTTCTATCTCTATATAATTAGGAAATGCTATAGGAACTAAATGTTTTCTTTGTAGAAATAAAAAAATAAAGCGAGTAGTTAAATGACTGCACGGGCAATTGAACCCAAGACCGAAAACAAAAACAAAGTAACAAATTCTTAAAGTGTTCTTAAGCAATTTAATACAAAATGTTGGTTTTACACACACAATAAATTACAAAAACTGTGAGTACGTTAAAAGGAAAAGTTATAGTTTGCTAAAAAAAAAATAACTGTTTTATTTTTTAAATTTGTTTAATAAATATAATAATAATAGGTAAATATTTTAAATTATTAAAAGATTATTAATAATAAAACTATTCTTTCCTTATTGACATAATTATCATAAACTTAGATCATGCTGAATGCGGGACGTTAAATTTGGACGAGCAACTCTTAGATCATATATGGTCATCTTATTATGACAGTTAACAAGAAGTCCAAGACATACCAATAAAAAAAAAGACTTTTCTTAATTTGATTAACATAACTTTAAGAGGGAAATTAACAGATTGCCTTTGAAAAACATTTACAGCAGTAATACCATCGAAGACAAAACATATTTAACAATTATATTCTTAAAACTTTGCAAATATACGCCCCTACGAAGCCAGTCTCGGCCAGGAAATGTAAGGAACCTAAGTTAACTGAAAATGTTCAGCTACTATTTAAACTTAAAAATAAAGCTTAAAATATAAATCAACACGTCATCTGATACCGCAAAGAATACACCGACTTTCATAATTTCAGGCCATTCTCAATAAAAAAGCTTATTAAAACTTTTGTATGAACCAGTACAAAAACCTATTAACTGCTTTAAGAAAGTATGGTTTTTCCTAAAGACAAATGCCGATATCCCAGATGAACTACAAAATCCCAACATCATCAGCCAAGAGTTTAGTAAGACATTGACCGTACTACATAGGGGTTGCATTACCGTTAAACGGTTAACCGGTTTACCGGTTTTACCGGCAAATATGATTACCGAAATTACCGGTAATTTTTTAAAATTTACCGGTAATTTCGGTAATTTTTTTTTTCATGTATTTTTATTTTTTGAGCGCCACGTACTTTCCGCAAATGTATGTTGTTTATAATTCTTTCTTTTATTATGTATAGAAGAGGTTTCTTGGTTTATTATCCATAATAAACCGATTTAACTAGAATTAATCTGCCGACGATTCGTGGCTACGACAATAGAAGCATTTAAAATACATTCACTAAACGATATACGTAAGAACGTAATATGGTCAACAAACCAGTAGACGTCATATTTATATTTATTTTATTGATGTTGTTTAAAGCAGGGGTTCTCATGCTTTTTAAATGTTGTACCACTTGAAAACAACAAAATACAAAATTTACTAACTATGTCTAAGTAATGAAGAAAATGAATATATCATCACAATATTTATTTCGAAGCTTTTATTAATTAATTAAATTTGAGGAATAGATATTAATTTTTGACATTTTTTATCGAATTTTATTTTAGTTGAAAATTTTGTTTTAAAGGTGCATACCTTTTCAAATAAAATAAAAAAAATTGGAGCTCGCCTTTTAATATTAAACAAATGACTATCGCTACGTGCAAATGGTTAATGTTACAAAAAATTGCTTGTCGTAGCAATGTAGAAGAGTAAGTACCATTTAATTTTCTCTATCGAACTTTGAAATTGGTTAAAAAATAACTGAGTTATGGAGTTGGCCGGGTTTTGGTATCCACCCTGTATAATAAGTTTTAATTATTGTTAATAAATTGTGTTTTATAAACTAAAATTATAACTTATTTTACCTACCATATATTGCAAAATCTCAATAAAAAAATAATTATTAATAATTACCTATTTGTTTCCTAATTACATGCTTATTAATTGCCCGTTAATAAATTTTATCTGTAATTAGTAAAAATAAACAGGTTTTTAAAAAATTCCTGGGACTCGGGAATTCCCGGGACAATGCATATCGAGAGTCTCGATTCCCGGGACATCAAAAACATTCGAGACTCAGAAACCCTAATTCACAGCTCAGCTAGCGATGGAGATAGACGGCGAACCCCAGAACATCCAGCCTACTCAAAGTACTGAACTCGAAAAGGATTTTATCCTATCTTATGGGATAGAAGAAATGAAGCGTTTAAAAAGTTATTGATCATGTATCAAAAAATTACACCCAAGGCAGTATTAGAAGATGTGAAGAAAAAAATAGTCTTCCCCTTCACTGGTGCATTTTATTTCATTCAATAAATTCAAATGAGAATGGTGATTTCTTTTTTTCAATCACTCTTTCGTCCATTTTTTCTTTTAAACTGTCTTTTAGTGGCTAGTGCTATTATTATTCCAACAATGCCTATTTGAAAATTATGAAGATGATAATCTATTTCCGTACTATATAAACGGTTTCAACGTAGAGACTGATGGAATATTGTCAGTTTGTATTGAAAATGTAATACCCTCCGTCAATCCAACAATCTGACATCAATCCATTCATGGTTTCTGCAGTTGGACGTATATGGTTGGATGAAGTTGCAAGGTGTGTATGCTTTCATGTAGCCTTTTTGGTATGACTTCCGTGTTTGATATTACTATGGGTACTATTGTCACTTTGTCTTGATGCCATATTTCTTCTATTTCTTCTGAGAGGTGTATGTATTTTTTAATTTTCTCCTCTATTTTCTTTTGTAGATTGGTTGTATTTGGGATGGATATTTCTATTAGGAACGTTGTTTTGTTGCATTTTTGTGTTAATGTAATATCTGGTTTGTTTTGTGTATTGTCTTATCTGTAGTAATTGACCTATTCCAAAATAGTTTAGCACTGTCGTTCTCAAGTATATTTTGTGGTGAGTATTTATAGGTTGGTATGCTTTCTTCTACGAGTTTGTGTTGCAAGGCCAGTAGTTGATGTATATGCTTGGCTACGTTATCATGTCTTCTGAGATATTCTTTACCTGCTAATAAGTTGCAACCCCCCGTAATGTGATCAATTGTCTCTATTTGTTGCTTGCAGAGTCTACATTTATCTGTAGTTATGTCGGGATTCTTGATTATATGTTTACTGTAATATCTAGTGTTTATCGTTTGATCCTGAATTGCCATTATAAATCCTTCTGTTTCACTAAAAATATTGCCCTTGACTAGCCACATGTTAGATGTATCTATATCTATATGTTACTGCGTCAGTTGTTGTGGATATTTTCCATGTAGGATTTTTGCTTTCCAGTTTTCCTTTTTTTCTTTCTGTTGTTACTATTCTTTTTGTCGGGTTGTATGTATGATTGCAGAATCTTAGGGGTTAGCCAGATGTTCAGCTTATATGATTTCTTTATGTATATTACTAGTTTCTCCTCTTTCCATGAAGTATGTTCTTAGGTTTTCTATCTGCTTGTGGTTCATATTTCTTATGTCTAGAAAACCTCTTTCCCCTTCTTTTCTATCGTGTGTAAATCTTTCAACTGCAGCATGGATATGGTTATTATTATTATTATTATTATTATCGACATTAATGATTCACTTCTCTCAGCCGGGTGCTGAGACAGCTTTCACCTACCCCGGAGCCCGGCATACCAACGGGGTTAGGCTTGGTCGCATAGTACATTTGGTACTGATGTTATGCTATCCTTTTTATGTGCTGGGTAAGTTAAGTACTTGTCTAGTTATATTGCAGGTTTGAGGGATAACTATCTTTTGAAGGAGTATGTAAATATTTGTAGGTAGGTTGAGTAGCTTGATGGAATTATGAAGAGTTTTTGGAATTTCTCCTGTTGCACCAATTACTACAGGAACCACAATGACCTTGTCCTGTTTCCATGCTTTACGTATATCCTCTGCTAAAGGCTGGTACTTTGTAATTTTCTCGCTGTGCTTTTTTTGCAGATTGCATCCTACAGGTATCGTGATATCTATCATGTAT
>JARJDX010005192.1:0-12039 GCA_030264735.1 Gymnusa sp. GC000175
TCTTTCAGGTATCGAATCCATTTCACGATATGCTACAAGAAACGTTCCTTCCATTGTTTTGCCGGTTAATGAACACGTTATTGAACAATATCTCGAAGTCATAAAACATTTTTTATGTCATGACGACAACTTTCTTCCGGCAGTTTCGAACCAGGTTATACCAGTCATTTGGGTGATGAATTTCAAAATTCAGAAATTGTGTTTTTTGTGGAAAAAAACAGTTATCTGACTTATTTGTGTAAAAAAAACAAATCAAAGACGCTTTGACACGTTTGCCCTGTTTTATATACTCTATGTTTCAATATAAACAATATTAGATGAAAATTCGGAGCCTTAATAACTCGAAATCATGTAGAAGTGACATAACCGGATTTTCCTCAAAACCACAGTTATACCCTCTCGTAAAAGCCAAACAAATAAGTAGATCACTTTTACAAATCATTGTCTAATATCCTTAAATAACTTAAGAAATAAGATGCTACTATTATCATAAGATGGTTCTAGGACATTTGACCATCAGCAAACGGACATTTGGTCGCCAGGCTATTTGCCCGTCAGACATTTTACTGCCGGGACCTTTGACCGTCCGGACATTTAACTATCCAGCATTTGACCGAGGGGGGTTATAAATAAAATTTTCTGCAAAATTGTGATTGGAATGCCTAAATCCGTATATAGTAAATAATATAGTGTAGAATTAATGACAAATTTAATAGACTAATGATAAATAATTTGTTTTAATAATAGTAATCCTATGGATCCAAGCGACAAAGCCGATTTTTTGATGTTAAGGTCTCTCACATGGAACATGTGTTCTTAAATATTGTTTCTAACAACGTTTTTTTATATTGGCCTATGTATTAAAGATTGCAGTTATCATTATCCACAGATTCGATTTCGAAGTTCCAGAGCTATCAAGTGGATGAATACGATCTTTTTGATTCCCTAAGGTTTTTTTTTTAATTTTGTTTTGAAAGCAGAAACTGTGTTAATGTTATATTTAGAGAACATGGAAAAGATGGAGCACTACCCTTTTTAGAAATTTTATTAAAAAGAAATTTAAAACTATCATATAAAATCTATAGAAAACCACACACATTTATGTTTCCCTAATAATTTTGCAGTAACATTTCACGTTGGCGATCAAATGCTGGTCGGTTAAATATCCGTACGGTCAAATGCCCAGGCGGTCAAATGTCCGACGGGCAAATAGCTGGCGACTAAATGACCATTGGACATTTGATGACGGCAAATGTCCGGATACCATCTAAATGCCAATATTTGTAAATTGCTGGAATGGCTTAATTGGCTCGACAAAAAAATGAATAAGGAAAAAAAACGCATTATATTGCAAAAAAAAACACTTTCTATAAACTATCATCGCCGACTTTACACATGGGATGGTCTTAATAACTTGACGAGAAAAGCTCGGAACTCTGCTGGCCAACCCGTGGCTTGCGTTTTATAGGACGTAGGCTGGAGTAGAAGAAAGCGGAGTGCGAAATCATAGCGGTGGAAGTTGGAGTAGTGGTATTAAGGAAAAGGTATGACGCATTAGAGGGAGAGACTGTGGCCTGGCGGAGCAAAGCACCTACGCGCGAGTCTCATCACACTCCCCTTACTTTTTGGAGGAATAGGTCGGAGGGATAAAGGAGACTGAGGAACTATTCTTGGGTACGCTACATTTAGACTTTAGTAGAGGATATCCAGCTACGTGTTGTGTTTGGTAAGTCTAGGTGGGTTCATTTTTTTTGCGGATTTGTGGTAGGTGCTGTGTCCATGGTTCTAAGTATGGTAAGTAGGAACATTTAGATTAGGTATCCAAAAGCTTGGCATCCCGTTCGCAAATCGCTTTTAGTTAGTGTTGCGATTTAAACTATGTAGGTCCTTAATGTATTCTTTGTGTATATCCTATTATTATCATCTTTTTATGTATAGGTGCCTGGAGAGTGTACTTTAGTAATGGTAAATGAGCCAGTGTATTTTTCAGCCAACTTGGATGCGATGCCTTCTTTTGCGGCCGATACTTGGTCTCCAATATGATATCTTAAGTTCCTTCGCCTCAGATTGTAGTATTATCTAAGAGCCTTTGCTAAGTGAAATTGTACCAAGTTGAATGTGTCTTCCAATGTGGCTAATTGTTAAATACGCTTCTAAGGGTGCTCTTTTGGATCTGTTGCTGGATTCCTCTAAAGGCCACGTGGTAGGATCTCTACCAAAGTTTAAAAATGCAGGGTTAAATTCAGTTAATTCCTGCTTTTCTGTGTTGAATGTATAGGTGAGTGCTGTTAAATTTAGGTCCCAATTCTTATGATTGCCCTCGCTAAATTGGCTAATCATGGCTTTTTCCCTTTTTATAGGATTTACCTGTGGTGTATATTGTTAATATTAAATTTTACAACCCAATTTTGTTTTATGAAAGTTCGGAAATTCTTGCAGTCATAATGTGCTCCATTATCACCGATAATTCTTTGTGGTCGGCCAAATCGGTATATAATTATGTCTAGGAGTGCTAGTCCTCGCGCGCCACGTCACAAGCAGTCATATTTTCGGCAAATCATGCGAAATGACTAAAACATAGTTTGCTGCAGCTCAATGTACGTGACAAACTAAGCGTTAAAACAGATATGGTGGCTGCAAAACTAAGACAATCGGCTGGAAAGACTTCAGTGGACTTATTTAAAGCATCAGTCGATAAAATCAGATGAGCCAGAATGATCGCCAACGTCCATTAAGAATAAGGCATAAGAAGAAGAAGTATCACAATTTGCATTTGTTATGTTCTGATTCAACCCTAAGTAGCTAGCAACCCATCAAGGTTTAGAATTTTTTTAATTAACCTAAAGTACTTTCGCCATTACATTCATAAAATATTTAATGGAGCACAAACTATTATACTTGAAAACCAAAAAATTCACGGATACTTTATTCTAATATGCAAAGTAATTCAAGAAGATAAATATCCCTTAAAACGCTTGCATATTGTAAATGAAGTAGCATTGTTTTTGAGTTAAGTTTAAAGCAAATTCACGTTCAAATTTCTAATAAAATTTTCATAGACAATAAAAAAGTGCAATTTCATCTTATGCCCATATGTATTTATTTTCATTCCAGTTATGTCCATTAAAAATTTATGACGTTATGTAAAACTAAAAATAGTTGTATGCTGAATCACGATCGCGTTGTAAACAATAGTAAAAATTTATTAAGCCATAAACATAATCGCACTATTAAATTCTAAAGGGTCTTTCAGCTCCGGCATTATGATGTCTTAAGAGTAATTCGTAAAACGTATATTGTCACATTTGAAAACACTTTGCACGACTTTAGGGACGAAATTGTAATCGCAGTAAGTGTTTTAACAATGTGCCATTACACACATCATTGCTTTAGATAAATGAAGGACTTGTTATTTACGACTCCACCTGAGCGCTCATCAACTGATGGACTTGACTGCTTTAGCTTTGGTCTATTGATTCGTTGGAGACAAGATTCAGCATAAATGTTTCAAAGAGATAACAAAAACTTTGGGTGAAAGCTAAACACCAAAAACCCTATATGAATAGATAAAGAAAACCGTGGAAACTTGACGTTCACAGCACTGTTATCTTGGAGACACGTTTTACTGTCAGAGTTTCCTGCTATTGTAAACTGTTGCATATATTTAACAACTTTAAACTTGCTTGACAAAAGAATCGTATTAATCTTGTAGGATATGTGCATTTTCCATTATGTGTTTGTAAGGAAATTAAAATATATTATCCACTACTAAGTTTCTTAAGCATCATGGTAAATTTATTTTTTATATTTAAATTAAGTTTATATCTGCTAAATAAAATTATATTATTATCATTAATATTAAATAATGATGGGTAGTAAAATGTATGTATAAATACGGTTATTGTACGATTTTAAGATCATCAAAGTGAAATAAGTGTTTAGTACTAGAACAGTATTGTAGCACTGGTAACGTCCCGACGTAAATCTCCGAAACTAATTCAATTTTCATTATTAGCCGCTGCTCAAAGAGGCTACCGTTGCAGTTTATTCCTCAACATTCCAGCAGGATTTATAGCAGTCCAGTTATGTGAGTAATACACACATACAGAGAGAAACTCACTCCTAAGTATGCTATAGTATCGCTATAGTCATACCCTCAGCTGCATGATCTCTGTTTATCATTGTCTTTTATGATGCTATTATACGTGTTTTATGTGAATTATGATCGAATTTATATTGTACTATACACAGTTTTACCATTACGTTTATAATATCATAATGTTAAATTACTGTTAAAGTGTAAAACTGGAATTAAGCCCGTTCCCTGACCGTTCGTATAAATTTTAAAACTTTTATAATCTGATATTAATTCAATAATAAATTCCGTGTTTTAGTACTTAAAATTTAAATTAATCACCAAAAATATATTTAAGACCCAGTTTATTTGCTAGAATGTTATTATCAAAAATGCGTTTGGCTAAATAACATAAAAAATTTAATTTTCTTTAGCCAGTTATAAAAACTTTTGCTATTTTATGCAATTTAATTCTTATCGTAATTTACTACTTTAGGACTAAAACACTAAAAGTAGAGTTCAAGGGGTGATGGCAAGATCACAAAGAACTCAAAAAATGACCATCGTTTCTGCTGCAACCTGCTATAACCAACAAGACTTTGACGACCAACTGCCTGTGGGAATAAGCAGATCTCTCGTGCTAAACAACGGCATTAGTAGACAAGCTGACAAGAGTTAGGGCACCCTTTTTTTTTCACGGGACAAAAAAAATTCCCCATAGACAGGTCCGTTGCGTCTTTTGTTACATTTTATTTTTCCACCGTGTTCTTGGTTTTCCTACGGGCCTTCTAACAATGGGGATCACGTTTTTTGCCGCTTTTTATAATGGTGTTCTATCCGTTGCCGACTGTATCGTTTCCAAGACACCTGGTTTCTTATGCTGCGAGCACGTCGATCTTGTTTGCTTGGGATTCATTTGGTAGTGCTCTTAAGAACCCCATATAGACTAAGTGTGTTCCAGGTTTCTATACTCATGTCCCTTACTTTGCTGGGTCATATCCGTTGTTTTCGAGACTGGGTTGGAGTATTTGTAACTGTGCTTTTTTTCCGGAAGAAGATTGTTGGGCACATACTTAACCCCTACTTTGGAGCACCCTTTCTACCGCTCTCGTTTGTCCTCGACCCCTCCTTCTATACGTGTTGGGTACCATATCTCAGTTAGTGGTTGCACAGGTTACCAGGGTTCACTAGATGAAGGTGAGAGTCGTGATTGGATAGGAGAGGCAATGTGACAGTCTATGCACTACTCATTGAAACCTTGACTTAAGACTATATTTAAAACGATATGGAAGAAGCCGAATGTTGTTGCGCGTTTTCTTTACTAAGATACGGCATGAAATCATGGATATCTAATAAATAACCTCCAAGCCTTTAATAAATTTGGGTCTACAGAAGAATTTTAAAAATATAGTGAACTGAGAAAATTATAAGTGCTGAAGTACTAATAAAGATGGGAAAGAAGCTCGAAGCGATTTACACAATTAAAGCAAATAAACAAAATTTCTGGAAGATACTATGCAGAGAGACAAGTAGCTATAAAATTCTAGAGCTCATAATATAGGTAAGTATTACAGACGCAAATCTTTATGGTTAACAAACTGGTTTCAGTATATAACGGAATTATTCAGAGTTAATTACTAACCCCGAGTATGGCATAAAAGCGGAAGTAACAAAATTTAATTTAATTAATGGACTACATTGAGCAAGTGATATGGTTTGATCACAATTAGATGCATCCAAGTACTAAAACTATTGAAAGACGTTGAGCCAAAACGAAGCAAAATGCATGGTAGTTTAAGCAAAGTCTAAAGTAAGTAACCAAACAAAAACAGATCTCTTATAGCAAATTTTACAAAAATTTTCAATAATACAAAAGCAATTAAAGTTAAATTAGAAAAATATTAAGAAATACATACCCTTACAAAGAAAATAACAATTTAAATTTTACTAGAAAGTGACCTAAAACCCAATAAGACGGAGGTAGTAGGTCCTGTCATGGAAGATTAATCACACATTCAACATTAGGAACAAGAAAAGAGGTACCTGATCCTATAAAACGCTTCACTTAAAGAATAAAATTAAAATTTATCTAAACCCTACAGATTGTATCACCCTGTATATTACATTAGATAAAACCATGAAGAAGCAATTTCTTCCAACAATTCATCAGAATAATTACCTGCAGATTATATTTAATCTGGAGACAAAAAAGCACGTGTAATCTACCACAGGCGAATAATTAACTCAAGTTGCTTTCAATAGAAAAAATATATTTACAGGTTGTTCTAACCTATAAAGTTAAAATGTGTATAAAATTACCACAGACAAACTATTAACTCTGAGCAATTGAATTATTAACTCCTTCAACTAAACAATAGACAAAAAGGAGAAACAAACATTTATTAGCTTATAATTGCGAAACTAACTTATAATTAATATGCCGCAAATTCCTCACGCCAAAATAATCAACACATGGTAAAATATATTATTTCAACAAATTCGCGTCAAAAT
The DNA here is from genome assembly GCA_030264735.1 of Gymnusa sp. GC000175. Lineage (NCBI taxonomy): Eukaryota > Metazoa > Arthropoda > Insecta > Coleoptera > Staphylinidae > Gymnusa > Gymnusa sp. GC000175. The sequence goes on from JARJDX010005192.1 coordinate 6,587, forward strand.
AAAATCAGTAAATAGCAATTAAATGTAAAATAATCAATTCACATAAATCCACAAGAGAGTATTCGCAATTATAAACTAATAATAATAATAAACGAAATAAAAGATCTATATATTATGTTAACATGTAGAATCACACCACAATGGAAAAGTTACGATATTATGTTGTTCCGTTGACTAAGAGAGCGTCAACTTTTACTCCGCTCTCTAAGAAAAATCATGTTGACAAACGCTCTACCATTGCCACTATTTTTACCCGCAAATATTTAAAAATGAGGCAAAAAATGTTTTTGTTACATATATACGATTATATCTACTCTTAATTATTATTAATCACTTTTTCGATTCTTGAAGATGTTGCTAAGCTTTTGTTCGTTTTGCTTATCTTTTTCATGAGCTTTTTTTAATTATCTTGTTTTTTTGCGTCATGTGAAAGGTCGTTCCATGTTTTGTTTATCCTAGAATATTTATTTTGTGTTTGCTTTAACCTTGAATACATCTGCCTCTCCTACTTTTTCATTCTTATCCTAGTTTTAGTGGTTTTTTCCCTAGACCCTTATATTTTCTACAGCATATTGATTGCTTCTCGTGCTTTCTTTTTTCTTCTATATAATTTTTGTAGCTTCTTCCCTTTCGAGTTAGCTCTTTGCTTAAATAATAAATTTTTCCACGTTATCAATGTTTTTTTTTTGGATTTTTATTTGTGTATCCCGTATTTTATTACTTTAAATAATTTGGCGTTTATCTTTAGTCCAACTGTCTCGGCCATTTCCTAAAATTTAAATATTTTCTGTTGTTGGTTCTTTCTATTTTTTCTAATAGGTATAAATAAGCTGCAAATTCTATGTCTTCCACATTTTTTTTAAATTTCCACTTCATTTCGGTTTTATTTTTTACTGCTTTGCTCATAGCATGGTCTATAATTATTAGAAAAGCATGGATTATAAAATACAGGCTTGTCTTTTATGTTTATTTCCCTACATTTCCTTTCTTTCCACATGTCCGCGTAATTTTTGTACAGAGCAGATTAAAAGACGTTGAGCCAAATCGAAATTGGAGAATTGAAATCACAAAACGCGAGTTAAAAAAAAGGTATGACTGTTAATACTGGTTAAAGTGATTATCCTGTGTTATTTTATGTAGGCCTTTAAATAAATTTCTGGAATCTAGAAGTTCTGGTGGTGCCAGCGTTTTCCAACTATCCAATTCATAAAATTTAATATTTTCCCCTTTAATTTCGTTGGTAGTTCTTTTGATTTTTTCCACTTTTATTATTATTATTATTGCTTTATATGTATTCCTTAATGCAATATTTACCGGGTTCTTTAGTCTTTTCATTAATTGCCTAGTCATTAGGCAAGAAACGTAGACGAGGTTTCTTGGTTTCTGAATATTGCTTCGTATTAAATATTCCACAGCAGTGGAACTAGCACTTATAAAAACAACTACCTAAAAATTAATTTTGAACAAGTATCTTAGTATCAGCTCTGAGCAAAAACTTAGTTTTTAAATAGTCAGAAAACATGAAAGGTTGTTCCTTAACAATTAACCGAATGTTAATCGCAAAACTGAGTAAGCGAAACACGATAAAAGTCAAATGAAAAATTGTAACTAAAACTTGCTGACAACAGATACCAACAAAGCTAATGTTAAGACTTACTATCACTAGATGACTGCAAAATCAAAGGTGGTTATCGCTGGCAATAAAGAGACACGGCACACAAACGTGAAAGAAAAAATTGAACAAAAGAAAAACTGTATAAGATGTGGCAGCGCTTTAAAACTAAAAAAGAGCGTAAGGCGTCTAAAAAAGCAAACAACGAAATAAAACGCGTGGTAGTCTAAGCAAAGGCTAGATCTACGGCCATGTGATCCAAAAACCACCCGATCATAGACATGTGAAAATACTGGAGGAGGTGGTAGATCTCGTCTGACGTGGATGTTAATGTTTAAAAAATACACCCAGATAACACCCCTGTCAACACTGGACTGGATGTCTGGGAGATGCCTTACTAAAAGAGCCAACCCCAAACAAATCCAAAAAAGGCAAGGAAAAGGAAGAAAATAAAGCGATAAATGTAGTTACGATGCAAATGTGCAAATAGTCAATCATTACCAAGTTAAATAAAGTTATTCTTTTTTGGGTGTATTCATGAAAATGCTTAGATCTAGATCAAATTGTATTTTAAAAATTTTGACAGGGTTCACTCTAATATCTTTAAATTTACAAAAAATAATTAGTAAGTAAGCAAACAAAAACAGATCTTTAATAGGATTCAATAGAAATTTTGTTCTGCTTTAACTTATTTCATTAAAAAATATTGGGGGGGGTTCAGAAGCGCACTGTATAAACTTACCTTTATATTTAACATAATTGCTGTATTAATAATGTATTTTTTACAACACAAGTTAAAATAGTTTTATAATATAAAAATAAATTAGTTCTAAATAAATTTCAGCAGTTTTATATCCTAAACTTTATCCTATTAATCGTTTAACTGTTTTCATTTAACTTTCATCAGAATCTCTGAAAAGTCCTTTATCGCACTACTGTGAAGGAATTCGCATTGACCCAAACAATAGGACAGATTAAACTGTAGCCGTTGAAATGTTGACTAAAATCCATTAACAACCATTCATCAACGTGGAGAGTTGCATCGCCCTATGATGTTGGAGGACCTTTAGTCAACAGACGTGCACCCAACAACCTATAGCTTTAGTATTAGGCTTAATCACCAGTATTTGTTTCATGAACAATTGAAAATCTTTAACACTAAACTCAAAGTGCTGAGGCAGTTTTCAATTGCATCCTACAAATGGAATTTTCCATTGTACTCTTACTCATTCATATATTACATTTCTTATTTTTCTTTATATTCAATATGGAGTTGTTTTTGCACTACAAGTACTGCGTTTTATATAGATGTATTAATCCAAGTTTAGTTAACGCTGATAATGGTCTTAAAATGTATTTTTCTTTTATAATTCGTCGTTTTTTTTTAATTTTAAGTTTTCGATTAGAGAAAGTATAGTAATCGTGTAAAAAAAATTGAGATTTTATTTTTTGTTTTAAATTAAGTCCAATCCGATCTTTTGTCAATTTTAAAATTCTAGTGTTAATTTTATTATATTTATTTAAAGGTAAGAAAATTTTTGGTTTTTATTTTCTCGTTTTATTTCTTACCTCGCCAGGTATATAAATTAAATTTAAAACATACAGGGTGTTCAGTCATGATGGCTGGTGTCCAGTGCCAGTCTCGAGTGACGAGGCGAGGCAGGAGCGTGAATATGTAATTGCAGTATTAAGCGAAATAAATTAAATCATACAAAGTAGATAATTATTTTATAAAATTTTCATCCCTTAATTTATTTATGTTTTTTTTATTAGCTTAACTACGTTGCTGTAGATGTAGGAAAATGAAATGCCAAAAAGTTATTCTACTAAAAATAAATCATTTTGATGTGTTCCAATTACCGTTTGTTTTAGAAAACAAAATTTTTAATAATACTAAAAACACAAGAAGAAAGATCAAAATATTTGAATTTCCTTTCCTTTATATTGCACATATAATGGAGTCGGGTGACTTGGGAATCGTGACTAATATTAATGTTTTATATCCTTACCTTAATGCATATTTTATTCCCTATTTTACATTAAATAATGAAATATATTTTTTGCTAAAATAAATTTAAGGATGTTGAATGAAATTTAATAAAATGTAATTTGTAATTAAAAAAAATCAAAATAAACATAATAAGCAGGTTAGGTTTTTTAGAATTTTCTTTTGAAATGTAATTGCATGTTTTAATTAAAATTTACTTTAATTATAATTAAATTACTCTATGGATATTTATAAAACTGTATTTATAAAATTCTTAGCGCTATTTCAACGCATATATTTTATATTATCACTAATTAAAATACGCTTGGGACAATTATTGTAAGTATTAAAGAATTCTTAGCAGTATTATTGCTTTATTTTAAAAACCAGGCCAATATTATTTGTGCTAAGAATAATTCAAAAATTTACATTTTTAACACAAATTTAAAAAGTTTTATGTGTAGGTTAGTTATGGTAACTAGTGGAGGGATGATACTTGAATGATTAGCAATTATAATAAGCCACGGTAGTGAGAAAAACTTTTATCCAACAAAAAACGTGGGATTAACCGGATTATTGCATAATTCAAACTAATTTCATCCTGACTGGAATTGCATATGAATAAGTGATAAACGGTATTTCCCCGGACATCAGTCAGTGCGACCCTATCCAATAATAACCCCACCACGTTTTGCATTTTGTAATTTTACTAATTACAAAACTTGCACAGAGGATATTGTTGACAAAATTATAAAAAGAAAATTAAATTTCAGTGTACAATTGTTAATAACAATATTATTAGTACATGGTTAATTAAAATTGTTTATTTACTTTTAATTTATTAGTTATTTTTCTCTTCAACATGAAAGCAAATTGAAATATAACACAAAATTAAAAGTTCGTCTAAAGTGTGAAGTTCTAAGTTAAGAATGTGATCTTTCAGGACTTAAATCTATGTAAATTTTCTTACTTTTGCGTTTTAGTTGTACAGTTTTACCATACTAATGTTAAGTGAAAGGTTTGCGAAACTATTTGGATTTACAAAAATTTAAATCGACATCAGAGTTTTGAAATAAGTTTCATCTAAAAATATTTGTTTTTCACTCCATATAGATTTTTAGAAGTAAGCATTTAGCATAGATACCCTAAAAACGAGGAAATGAGAACGGCGTACAAAAAAAATTAAACAAAACGCGCCATACCAGACCCAAAATCTGGACAGCTATGCAAAGAAGCGTCAACGCAGCTTCTGAGAAAACTATTGTATACATAAAGAAGAAAAATAGTGCTCTGTGGTTCACCTGTTGTGCGAAGCAGCGACTAACAAAAGACGAAACAAAATAATAACGAACATAAACAGGCAAACAAGGGCAACACAAAAAGAGCACGAAAACAAGCATACAAGGTGTTCAAAAGAAAGAAAAGAGAATACACGAGAACTCCAATCGAGGAAATGGTTTATGTAGATAAACGAGAAAACATATGTGATCAGAACCAAGAAAGAGAGCCCTTTATGAGAATTATTGCACCCTACAAATGGATATCCACAAAATCCTGGATCCTCCACTTTTTAAACTTACTAAAGCAACCACCATCAACGGTTACACGGCACCCTCTACACAAATTGCATGCATGGTAGAATAAAAACCAACTATAAAGAAACTTCAATACTAAATTAATTAAATGTGGAGAAAAAAATTTAAACTTATAAAAAAATATGGCCTGAGTAATGTTGATAAGCCATATATACAAAAAAGGGGCTCTAATGGGATGATGCATGGCACACAACAATCGTACAGGAAGAGATTGACGCGTACCTTCTTCTACCCAATCCCGACTCTCACCTTCACGCAA
>JARJDX010005293.1:0-19690 GCA_030264735.1 Gymnusa sp. GC000175
ATGTCAAGACCGTTTAAAATGAGCGCTCCTTTAACCCCCTGGAGACGAGGAGTGATCCAAGTATGATCTCTCCAAAAATAACCCTTAATTTGTAAATTGAAAATTCGCAACTAACACTGGACTATGAAGTTTTACCTTTACACCTTAGGTATGAGAGAGAGTGAGGGAGGTGGTAAAGGTAAGTTCATTTTAGTTTAATTATGTATTATTCAAATAAAACTTCTTAGTCCGGCGTTAGTTGCGAATTTTTAATTTACAAAATTTGGGTTATTTTTGAAGGTATCAAACTTTGATCACTCACCCGCCTTCAGGGGGTTGAAAAAGCGCTCATTTTAAACGGCCTTGACATTTTTAATCGTAAATTGCCATCCAAACCGTAATTTTGGCGATTACAGCGCCATCTTTCGCAAATAAAAAAAAGTTATCGAATAAAAGCTACTTAGTGTTTGACGCTCTTTTTGAATCTGCAATAAAAAATAGGGGTTTCCATTTAAGATTTTAAAGTTGCCCCCTGTTCCCGCCCCTCATAACCAACAACTTTTTATTCGAAACATTTTTTGATCCGATGCACTAGTGCAGAGTTATCGTAGGTGGCGGATTAAAATGAGACACCTAGTGTTGTGATTTTCAGATCTTTAGGAAATATTTCATATTCTAGTAAAGATTGCTGTAAATTTTTCTAGCAGTTTTCTAATCTCTAGTATTATTAGCTTTCGTTTAAATTTTTAATTTCTGTTGTCATATATGTAATTTTAAATTTTGTATGTACTTTATAAGTTTTAAAGGGAAAGCCTTTCTTAATTTTATTATCTGCTATGTCATATATGTTTTGCCAACTTCTTTAATGATAATCACCCTATATTTTGTTATCCTTACTGCAGTTGAATTGAAGTGTCAAAAATCTGATAATTCAAAATAGTAGTTTTAGCCATGGGCCATTTTTAAGACGCGTAGATTAAATTTTAATGTAGTTAACAAAGAAGTTTTCGCTCACGGTCCGGGCGTAGAACGAATAACCCAAACTAGTATTGTCTAAACCAGTGGTCTCAAACTCTGCGGGCCGAATGCATAATTTCAAAGCACCTGGCGGGTCGAAATTTTCTTAACAAAAAAAAAAAACGTAAGAAAATATTAAATATATGTATAATATATTAGGATAATATGTTTTTTTTTTAATTTTACCAAAACTCCGTATTTTTAATAAACAGTTTAAATATATCGCGGGCCGCATATAATGTCTTTGCGGGCCACCTTTTTAAGACCACTGGTTTATACATGTCTTAGAATTACCATCTTGTTTCCTATATTGTATGTTTGGCATTGTGTGACGTATCCTTATTGTTAGAGTTGCCAGTAGGTCTCTTATAAAGAGAATATGTCCTCTCTTTTAATAAAATATTTTTGTTTTCTTTTTATTTTTGTTTATACTAAAATTGTAAAATATTTATTTAATATTGAAAATTAGTGAAATAAAATATTGATGCACAACATTCAATGGATTATGTTTCTTGCTAAATTTTAAATTTACCGCGAAAATAACTTCAGAGGAGTGTGTGTGGCTGACGTGGTTAAAGGTCATTGAAATCGCGTCAATTGGCAGTCAGCTACAACTCTCGTTTTTCTTTGGTCAGCTGCTGATTGCGGATCACTTACCAATACTATATAATTGTAAAAAACGTATATACAAATAAAGAATAAATATATACGGGGTGTTCCATTTATAATTTGACCGACCCTTATCTCAGTTAATATTCAGATTTCAAGAAATTGGTAAAACACGCCGAGTTGTCTTGCAGAAGTCTGTGCCGTGTTTCTTGAAAACAAATCGATACAAATTAATATAAAATACATGTCTGTGTAAAGGATACAAAGAGCTTCAATTTAATATGTCACAAAACCCCCTTCCCATTTAAGATTTTTGGGGGCGTGGCTCTGGGTGCAAGAAAAATTAGAACACCCTGTATACGAATAAATGTATAAAAAATAAATTTTTTAAATAGATGTTATCTTTTTATTATTTAACAGTTGGCAACCCTATCTATTATTATTGCTGGTGTCAGTATTGAAATCTCCGCCAGTATAAAATGCTTTGTTCTTACGCGTTAGTTTATTTAATGGAGTATTCATCTCCGGGTCTATAAATTGAGATAACAAGTACATGCTCATCATTTAAGACTATTTCTGCACCTGCACATTTGAATTGATACTTTGTCAAGAGGTTGTTGATGTCAAGAGGTTGTTGTTGCTAGTTTTGTATGTATTATACTGCCTTACACTGGAGACTGGAGACAGGAGCTCCTTCTCCTTGTGTTCTGACTTATCTTGTCTACAATAAAAAGTAATTAGCTTAAAATTAATTTAGTAAGGTTTCGAAATTTATATCTATAAATTGGACATTCAGATTGATCATTGATGTATGCTGTTTGTTGTTTTTTTAAAAATTTATTTAAATTTTTTTGAGGTGTTTTATATTATTAGAATTGGTTGGTGTATTTTATTATTTAAAGTTCTGTATTCTACGGTATTTTTTAATGGCCTACAATCTATTTGTTGCTAAAACAATGTATTATTGTAAAATAAAGTGGGGTAGTTATGATAAATGACATACGCTTATTGTGACGAATACCTGAATTATGTTCGTGTAATATTTCGGTGTTAAATAAATCCCTTTTTATATATATGAAAGCCTATGTTTTCTCCTATATATGTGAAAACAAAAGTGGCAATCGCTTCTATGAAAAGTCTAAAGTTATTTTAACTCAATATGTAGCACAGTTGTAAGAAAACGGAAAATGTTAGATATCATTTTATAAAAGATCATATTTTGTATGGCGTGGTGTAACATGTAACCTCGATAAGGAATATTGCCGTGCATAATATAAAAAAGATTGGAATTTTATCCAACGTTTTTATCATGTGAAAAAAAAACTTTATTTTTATACTAATAATAACAGTAATAATCAACGTCTTTCCAGGCTTAGCTTTTGCTTACCTTCTAAATATTATCTTTGTCCCGTAATTTAACCCAATTAAATTATACGCCATGTTACTTGAAATATCATTAATTTCATTTCTTTCATAAAAATTAAGTTTCCCTAATTTAAAATATTAATTAAAGCAGTTTTTCTTTTTTTTTAACTTGAATTAAATTTGTGTTCTTTTAATTTAAAACAATTTACAAAAAAAAAAGTATGCAGTCTTATATAGTTATAAATCAGAAAAAAAAAACATTTTCTTAATAAAGAATGAGTATATAATTAGTTTTAGTAATTATATACTTATATTTAGCAAAATCCGTATTGTGACTATTATGTGGTAATATAATTGTAATTGGTTTTTTAATCTTTATTGTGGCCATTATGATAAGTCTATGTTTGAGTCAGGCGTTAAGTCTCTGAAGTATATCACAGTAAATTGTTATTTTATCTTTGCTATTTTCTTATTAGGTTTTCGTATTTTATTATTGAGGATCTGGATTCTGGAGTATGCTTATGGGTGACCTTCTGGCCAAAGCATTTATGCCTTACTGGACCATTTTTACTTCCTTAGTAGAAAGTGCTTATTATTCCGTCATTTACCCAGCTACCCCAGGTGCTAAACAAAAAACTGCCGAGCAATGAGGAAAGCAAAACAAGAACGCTTAGTACGTATTTCACATGCTCTACATAGAGTGTTTTTTACTAGTCCGCTTTTATGCATATGTTTTCTTAGCTGACAGTGTTCCGTGAGAATCCCTATAAGTCGTAGGTTTCGTAAACATAGTCGCAGATAGTACTTAGCAGTTTTAATAGCTTGCTTGCAAGCTGACGACTCTTTACATCATTGTTTTAGCACGATTAAAGTGTTCTTTAGCAAGTCAGTAAAATTTTTTAGAGGGGAAGCTCCTTGGCTAGAACACTCGCATGCCAACCTGTAAGCTTTACTACTACCTTTTTATTCCTTTTATCCAGAGTAATTTAATGACATTTGTTTGCGCTGCCCATTTTAGGGTGTTGCGGCATTTCAATACCAGCTGCAGGTAATCCTATGAGTGAGATATCAATTTCTTGCGAGTATACACCCGCACCGGATTCCTGTCAGGTTTTAGAGTCGTCAGTGTAACTCTAAAGAAGATCTCCTTTCTTTACTTCCGGATCTCCTGTGTTATTTATTTTTGAGTAAGGTATGTTAAAGACATAGCAAGATAACACGTTGTCTGTTTTCTCTTCTAGCAAGAGTGTCTTATTGACCGCATCCTTTAGTAAGTGGCAATGTTTGCTTGTTTTACTTTCTTTATTCCATAGTTCAACTGAGTTTAGTCTAGTTGCAATGATGCTGCAGTAACCAACTTCTACACGCATATATCGAGAGGGGGAGACAAAGCATTGCTTCCATTGCTGTGGTGGGTGTTGTTCGCATGGCTCCTGTTATTCTAAGACAACTAGCTTAGTTGTTTTGTTGAGGTTTTCTGTCCCACTCTAGGCCACCAGATCAGTACTTGTACACTAGTAGGATAGTACTTGGTAGGTTAGCATGGGTGTTACTACTACTGACATGCCGTTTTTATTTGGAAATATTTTAAATTTTCTTAAAATGTTGTTTTATTTTGTTAAGTAAGTGATTCTTTAATGTTGCAATACGCAGATTCTTCTATAATTCTTAGCCTTTAAGTTTTTAATCCAGTTGTTCCATGGTTTTAAGATATTCTATTATTTTCAATATTGATTTTAAAACATTTACGTTTGTTACTTTTGTTTACTAGCCCATATCAAACTTTTTTTTGTTATTCTTTTACTGACTGTAATTATAACTACCGGGTGATCTTTTATTTTGGATAAAAAAGTCCAATAGGTCAGGTATTTTTTTAAGGCCTAGGGTCACTATGTGGGTTTGCCTGTAGAATAAAAACTATAATGTGGTTCTTTTATTGCATAACCAAGTTCTCTTTCTTTATTTTTGTTATTATGTTCCGTCTATGCTTCCAGTTTTAGTTTCTTTTCAGAACGAATTGCATCCCCAGATGCTGTACACGGTATTATTATTCTGCTCTTTTAAGGTTGTCCTGTGTGAACAGAAAACCACTTCACTTTAAATTTTTGTCAATTCGATTCAATATCACTAGTGATGCAGAGTATTTTGTTTTCTTCATAGTGCTGGATATTGTTTTTTAACTAATATTACACAAACAAAGGTTCTCTATGTCTAGCTTTGATAACATTGGTTTTAAGAGTTTATTTAGTTTAGTTCAATGCGTTTCTGTGATTAGAAGTATTGGCGATTCAAGCTAAGCGATACGCCCTCTAGCGGAGAAAAATGCACTCTCTCGTTATGGGTACCTTATATAATTTCTAAGTGTTTAGCACATATTTAAACACTATTTGCAAAGTCACCGATCATAAAAAAACACCCACAAAAGTGCCCAGCCACAGAAAAACGCACAATAAAGCACCAAATAACTATTATTATAATCTGACATAACCTTTTTTTACCCGTTTAGAGCAATAAAATATGGCGGGAAAAATTAATTTAAATCGCCAATATAAATGCTCTTAATTTTATAAGTATTTTTCAATGTCTTGTTTACATTTTAGTATGTAATTGGCATTTGAATTATGTCTTTATAAATAATGTTTATTTATGTTTAAGGTTAGCGTCAGTAACTTTGGTTTCTAATAAGTCTAACCTAGTAACGAGATAACTTGATAAATATTATATTTTGATAAAGATCTATTAAAATGAAGACGATTGTTTTATAAAGATCTAAAAAAGTATTTAAATCTATAAAAATTATAAAGAAACTACTTTAAATTTTATTAAACAAAATATTTAAAACTGTTTTACTCATTACAAAGCTTGCAAAAGTAGTAAGAAATTTTAAAGTAAAATATAACTTCATAAGTCAAACAATTACGTCGGACGTGAGAAAATTCAGAGTTTTATCAATAAAGATAAAGTTTTAATGAAAAATGGTAAGTACGTGATGTTAAGACAAATCTTTTTCTGAATAATTATTATTAACTACTAAATTACTTACAATCTTGCTTGCTAACAAGATGAAAGCTGGTTACAGTTTATTTTTTATTTTTAATTACATAAGTACACAATTGTTTAGTTCATAAATAATTACCAAGTTATAAATTATTTCTACAACAAGATTAATTTTATAGATGTAAAGATGAAATTAAATAACTTGATTTTTTTTTAACTTATTTCAACTGAATAAACATTTATTAAAAAATCAGTGCATTTTAATAGAATAATAAAGTAGTTTATTTTATTTTCTACATGCAATGATTTTCTTTTCCTTTAAGAAAACACCACACTCTAAAGTCTAAATAAAGACCGACGAGTACATGATCACGGATAAAATTTTATTAAAGAGGGGAGTTCGACAATATTTATATTTCCTAAACCATTTATGTTAACTCTACAAGAAATGTTTGTGATTAAGAAAAAGAGTGTGATTAAGAAAAGAAAGGCTTTAATATAGATAAAAAGCACCCAAACCATCTAGTTTCTCAGATCATCAGGAAAGAACTAGCAGAAATGCTGTACCAACTGGACGAAGTCTCAAGAACGGCTGGGGAAACATATGAAATGAATAAATCCGTAAAATAACCCGGATGACCGGTGTTGCGAAATGCATTGTCGAACTCAAATAGAATGGGGTGTGAAACGTCGCCTGACTTGTATAAGGAAGATGGACAACTTGAGCTACCCACTGGCGCCCAAGAAGAACAAAGAGAGGAACATGAGGACAAAAGAAGTGGCTAGACAATAGAAAGAAAGTAGGTGCCAGGCGACAGAGAACCGCATAGAATTTACTAAAAAAATAATAGAATTAGCAAATAAAACCAAACTGCAAGAATTCTTAGACTTAAGGTTAAATAAGCTGTATTCGTAAGAGATATTCTACAACGTAAGACCAAAATGAATAAAGAATGTGGTACTATATGTTTTACTATATAACAAATGTAAGCCATTTCCAAAGAAGGTAAATTAGTTATAATACATAAAGTAATTAAAGGACAAACACGGTGCCATGGGAAATATTAAAAGACTACAAATTTTGCCCAGGGGTTGATCCTACGAAAAAATCGCGTAAGTGTTATTTGTGGTAAATTTGTGGCGGTGAAGCCAGGTATTAATTTTTTGTGGCATTTCGGTGGCTTTTGAGGGTTTAGTGCAGAATAGCCTTAACTAAATTCCCGATGGCACTTTATATTTCCTCTTCTCTATGTTTAATGTTTCTTTTTATTTCTTAGATTACTTAGTGGATTGTTTTCCTGAATTTATTTTCCTTATTTTCCCAGACGGACGATATTTCATTTGGTCAGTATTTTATTACTTTATATGGATTTGTAATGTGAATTTTATATTTTTATTTTGAGTAACCTTAATTATTGTATTATTCTGATTAATCAGTATTTGCTTTAGTGGTAAATTTAGGTATTATTGTGAGAATTTTTAATAGCCTTATTATTGCATTCAGTTTGTAAATCTGCTTAGCTTCTTTTTCTATAGGGTGATTGGTTTGCTTAACTAATTATTTTGTATATATTTTATGACCCTGGTGATGCTTCCGAGAAGCAGAGCATTTGGAAAAGAAAAGATCTTAGTAGTTGATCCACCGTGCTCATTCTTCAGCAAGGGACCGCTATAAATTCCCATTGTTCTCAACTCCAACGAAAAGCTAAAATACCAGCATCCGGGAGTTTGAAATTCCAGCGAGGTTTACCAGGAGGGGAATCCAGGCGTCCGTGTGATAAGCAACCGTTCATGGTTGTACCCCTCGGAGGCAGGACAAATTGTAATGTTAATTTAATTTTAAATTTTACTATTGATGCAATATACTTAATTAATTTATTGTTGTGTTTTATTTATTATAATCGTTGCTGATTACTTTTATTAAGGACAATTAAACACTCACAATGTTCTATGTTTCTTCTGTGATTATCCTCTCAGTAATATCTTTAATTACTGGCGCCCAACATTAATATTTCCTTAAATTAACCTCCCCTACCGTATCAATCTGGGCAGCTGATCCCACCCATTTGTCAAACAACGAAAAGTAGTGACATGTCAAAATATTTTTTTTATGTCGTCTTTCTCCTTTATATTGTTGCTTTATTTCTTATTAAATGCTTTTTATCTTTATTGTTTATAATTTTTCTTTCTTCCATTTATGGTCATCACTTTTTAATTTGTTAAATGTCTCCTAACATTTAACTTAAAGAAAAGTTATTATATAACATTATTATTAACACTTAAATTTTTTTTCTTTTATAATGTTTAATAACCGTCTCTAAATATCTGCCATCTACCCACATTGATGTATCTAGCCTACAACGGATTATAAATAAATATTTTCTACTTTTTACCTTTTCATATTTTGGAAAGAACCATGATTTTAAAAGGTCTAAATATTCCTTTCTAATACATTCAACATAAACTCCAGTTAGGATAGGAAGATAAGAAATTAATTTATTGTGTATGTTTTCAATTTTTTTTAAGGTGCCATACTCAATTATAAAACGTAATCAATTTATTTGCTTACTCTAGACACTTTGGTGTTGTTCATTTAGTCTTAGTTAATATATGAAAGCTATTTAACTAACAAATAATTAAATACATTAGATTTAACTTAGTAATTCACTTTTAAGTTAAGGAATATTATTTAACCTAGTACCTATAAATGGATTTACTAAAAGAATAAAAAATGGTAAAATTATTAATGTGGATTTAAAAACCATTAAAGCTTAAATTATTTCTCCATACTTAAATATTTTGTTTTAAATAATATATTATAGTTCTAATAACAAAGTAAGGTTGATTTCTAATATTAATAATAATTTATTTAAATTTTTTAAATTTATGTATACAGGTTGGTCCAAATTAGGTAAACTACCATGTGTATCTTTTTTATTATTAAATAGATAGACGTGGTTTAATGGACAATGTTGTGCAGATTTCTGTGCTGACTTAGATTCTGTTGAAAATTTTTCAAAACTCCAAACAGTTTAGAAATTATTTCAAATAAGTTAAAATCGCGATTTATTTAATTCGATAAAGAAAGCTTATAACTGCTGCCAAAATAAAACTCAAGATGGCGGTTTCCAAGATATTAATAGCAACTTTCTTATTTTAAATGAACACCATATTTAATTTTTACATGATTAAATAGATTTATTTTTTCTTTTTAACGATGTATAAAAAGTTGTGATAGTTATTTTATAAATTATTTTAAATGGCAAATTTTCCAATAAATGAACAATATGATACGTTTTGTACATAAAACATTACAAAATATCCCGGCTTACTGTTCAAACCAACTTTCCAGAAAGAAGATAACCGTACAGTAAATAATTTAGAAAATTAGGTTTAGATATGCAACATTATCTAACAGTATATTAACGTATCTAAATCTAAAGCATTAGGAATTTTGAAAAAAAAAATTTCACTCCCATTGCCCAAACTTAATGATCAAATGATAATATCTGTAGATCAGTATTTTGTAGATGGTTTATATGCAAATTTACCGAAAATTATTATTTTATTAATAGTGTTTTATGGACGGACGAAGCCTACTTTTTTGACTGTGGGTGATTTATTCGGCATAATGAACATCATTTGGCATGGAAAAATCCACACATAGTGATTCCACGGCGAAACCAAGTCCGGTTTGACTTGAATATTTTTTGTGTAATATTTGATGGAAATTTAACTGAGCAACGATATTTGAAAATTCTTCAAACATCTTTAAAAGATATACTAGATGACCTACCTTTAGCACAAAAAAATGAGATGTGGTACCAGCAAGATGGCGCTTCTGGGCATATTGCCATAAATATTATTATTACTTAAATACCCGTTTTAACAATAAAGTTAATACTCCCAAATTAATTAATTTATGGAAAACTTTGAAAAAGTGTATGGAAATCATTTCAATTATAATAATGTAGAAGAACAACGTGAAGCTGTTACGGATGCATTTAACAACGTTAATCGCAATACATTGCTACAAGTAACTCGCAGTTTAACTAATAGGTGACAAATATATTTACCTAATAACAGCCAGATTTTAGAATAATTTATTGTTATTTTAGTATTTTATTTTTTAAATAATTTAGACCTGCACTTGTTTTCACGCCTACTTGATTTAAAATTAAAACAATTAAAATTTCTTATATTTTTTTATTTTGGAATAGATTTTTATACAGCGTTGAAAAATAAAAAAGTTTATTTATTTCATCTTAAAATAAAATATGGCGTTCATTTAAAATAAGAAAGTTGCTATTAATATCTTGAAAAACGCCATCTTGAATTTTATATTTTATATTTATATTGACAGCAGTTTTAAGTTTCCTTCATTGTAGCATGTTAATGTTTTATGAACCTTTTTTGTAACTTTTAGTATTGCAGAGAAATTCGACATTTTTCAGAAAATCGCGATTTTCAGGTATTTTGAAATAATTTTTAAACTGTTAGGAATTTTGAAACTTTATTAACAGAATCTAAGTCAGCACAGAAATATTTACATCATTGTCCATTTACCAAGTCTCTATCTTTATTAAGAAGAAAGATACCAATGGCAGGCTACTCAATTTGAACCACCCTGTATTTAGTGTATTTAGTTAGTAGTCGCTTTAACTTTCTTTTTATTTCTTTTTTTTTTACCCAAGTAACAAAACAGCTTAAAGAGCACTAAGTTGCGATTAAAAAGATTTCGGGATCGATGCCCAGGCATTATGTTGCCATAGAAATCAAAATTATAGACACGGTAGATTAGAATGACGTTGGCGACAACTAATGGAAAAACTAATTTTAAAATTTCAACCCCAATTTTTATTTTTAGCTTAAAGAGCACTAAGTTCCGGTTAAAAAGATTTCGGGATCGATCCCCAGTCATTATGTTGCCATAGAGATCAAAATTATTGACACGGTAGATTAGAATGACGTTGGCAACAACTGATGAAAAAACTACTTTTAAAATTTCCACCCCAATTTTTATTTTTAGTTTTTACTAAAGTTTACTTGTTAGGGTTAAACCTTGTGATCCAATTTTGACCCACTTTCACATATTAGTAGACCTAAAACTTTGCACACATACATAGTTCCGATGACATTATCATATGGACAGATTACTAACCATAATTTTTTCTTAAAACTTATTTAGTCTATCAACAAAATGTATATTTTTGCTATTAAAAGTGATAGGATTTTTATAACAAAACTTTTTACGCATTTTTAAAATACATTTTTTCTTGTTAATATGTCGCTGACTGTAGGTATAAAAAGACAAATAAAACACCCTATATTTCTTTAAAATATTTATTTGTGGGGAATTTGATTTGAATCCAATTTTAATTATTTTATTTATAATCCCTAATTTTTGTGTTATTTTGTAATCTGTTTTAGTAGCATTTTTAATAACAGCTTCTTCTGCCACTTGTAGTTTCTTGTTTATATAATTCCTTTTTTTTCTTCTGGTTAATAGTGTGCCATGTTCTTTACATTATTTATTTTTTCTTTTTCCATATTACAATTTCCTAGAAATTTGTCTAATTTTTGATTTTTATCTTTTGCCATTTTTTTTATATTATTTAGTAATTAATAAAAAGTTTAAAAACTACCGAATAATAATAATTTTATTAGTTAAGTTAGATAATTCAGAACACTATTATATTTTTCAATGCATGACTTAAAAATTAAAGTTTATATTTTTTATAACTTTTACTGGGCACCAAAGACTTTTCCTATAAAACAAAATTGAATTATTTTATGAGAGATATATCAAATTTTGTTACAGTTTAGCGAATTTTACTTTTTAAAATTTTTAAAATATTTATACACCAAACCTTTTTTCAAATAAAATATTATTTTATAAAGGTTTTAATAAATCGTATAAATCATTTTTAGTCCTGAACAGAATGAAAATCAAGTATGACAATCAAAAAATGTTTTTAACGCGAGAATTCTATTGCTGCATTGAGGCCTGGCTGTTCGTCGGTCTGTGAAGTTTTAGCTCAAAAGGGCTAAAACAAGTGCAGTTTTAAATTAAAGTTCTTACACAAACTATTTTCGATTAGTGTCTTTTAATGCTGGAATAACTTTTCGGTGTAAATTTTAAATTACTTTAAACTAGGCAATATAAAATATATATTTTATTATTGATGTTGAATTTAATATTTTTATAAATAAAAAAATGTTTTCATTACACATATTAATTTGCAAAATTTTAAGTTACATACTATACGTTAATATTATTATTTTTGGTTTTAAATTTTTTTTAAGTATTAAAAATATATTTTTTACCGTATAATTATCAGTTTTAAGTAAACTTAAGAGTTACTTTAAACTAATTAAAACATGTTATAAATTGTATTTTTTATATATGCAAATTTAAAAAATACATTATTTAAAATAATACCTTTATATTTTGTGCACGTTTATTCTGTTAATAATTTTGTTAGAAAGCTAAGATTAAGTTTAGTAAACAATCTACGTACACATATTAAATTTTAATAATAAAGATATAATTGATTAGCTTTCAAAATATTAACCAAATTAATAATAAATCATGACCTTAGTGTCATTAGAGAAGTTTGGGTTACCTTTTGCCCGGCGCCTCCACCATAAGCAACTATACACATTCCCTTACAAACCCTGTTTAGATAATAATTTCTTGCATATTATATTTATTTAATATATTGTATATACTTATAGAGTTATTTGAAACATTTTAACAATGCCTAAATTTAAACGCCAATATTGGTACAAGCTTAGCACATATAATTATTTCGTATATTTATAAAGCGCGTTTAAATATTTGAAATTTTCTATTGACAAGGGTGAATTTTTACGCGCTAAATTATCACTACAACTCGAAAGGAAAATTGAGCACGCGGATAAGTAGTATCATTAATAGGTTAAAACATTATTTCCACAGAAAGTAATCTATTCTCATCAAGCTTGTGCTGCAGTGGTTTTGAGGTTTATCCTTATCTGCGTTGAACCGTCGACCGTTAAAGATATTCGCTAAATGAAATACCAAATTTAAAATTTTAACCGATACATTCTAAACAATTAAATATTTAAAATTAAATTTGTTTATTATTTATAATTTCGCAAAAATTTAAAAAAAGGAGCATCGAACCCAGCACTTAAAATTTTCGAATTTCCCTTAAATTTCAACATTTAAAGAAAAGTTTAACTTTGTTTTTACTTACTTTCATTATTTTTGCAAAAACTTGGAGAGAATCAAATTAATACAATTAAATTAAAAATATGTTTTAAGGAAAGAGGGTGAGTTATAAAGTAGGTAAAAGTTATAAAATTATATAAATATAAAGTATAAATTATAAATAATTTTTTTTTAAAATAATAATGATTAATTGGATTTTAAAGTTTAGACGCACCGCAGGTATATTTTCAATTTCGTGGTGACTGTTCATTGCACTTGCGATCATCTGCATTGTACTGAGCTCACGCACTTCCACGAGTTGCCGGGTACTAGCATGGTATGTGAGGGTGGACTCTCGTCGGCAGGCGTCACGCACCTACTGATAGCGTACTTCTCAAGCGTCGCCGTCAACCACGCGCATGGCTTTGTGCACATGCAATACTTACATATATTCTAATCAATGTTACTGGTTTGTATGTATGACAAGTAATCAGCCTCTGATGGAAATAATCACAATTGTTTTGCATTAATTTACTTATTCCTTACATTTCGCCTACTTCATAACTGATTTAAGGCTGACTATTTCCGTGAGCTATTAAATATGCAAACCATTCAATCATTTATAATTCACAATTTGCTCGCCCTCCTACTTTCACGCCAAACAATTGATTCATTCAAGACCTCACAAACAATGCACGCTTCTTATTTTACAAATCTATTAAAATTAAAATAAGTTTTTAAAAGGCAACACTTTACAAAAAATGTATATATTTGCACAAAAATAAATAAATTTTGCAAAAACAATTGCACCAAATGCCATAATAAAATAAAACGCCATATTTAAATTTTATCACACAGTTAAATAAAATTTTATTGCCCATAAAATAATAAATCATGCATAGCTGTTTAAATAAAAGTGTGTTTTTACTCATCATTAAGTACCCTAAGGAAATAGCACGTTACTAAAACAAAAACAGTTTTACAGCACATAGACTTTAAATAATTATTTGGATCTTAACTAATAATAAATTATAAATGCATAATTTTTTGAAGAAAATTATCACTTTTTTCTTTAAACAGTTTGTTCCATGATCAGTGGCGCCTTAACGTATGGGCTCCATAGGCACTGCGCGCCTATGACTAAGAAGTAAAACGGCTTTCAGATAATAAAATGAGGAAGCAAGAGGAAAAAAACTTACAAATCTTTATAAAGCGAATAATTCATTTTACTTTATTATAAGATAAAGTATTGTAATTCTCAAAAAAAATTGAGACATTAGTGGAAATACACCTTTTAGGGTCATCCATTAAAAACGTGCCATGGTACGCAATATCGTGACACAAATGATGTATCTGGCAAAATTAAAAAATATGCAAAATATAAACCCAGATTAACCAATCTGCTAGATATACATACCCAAAATAGAAGATTGAAGAGAAACAAACCTCATTAATTAGTACAAAAGCAAGTGCCAAAAGCAGAATATAGAGCAAAGTGTAACTGAAAGACCGATACCAATGAGGAAACTGTAAACTTCGATACGTTATTTTAAGTGTTTAAAAATTAAATAATAATTCAATAGTTTTTAAAAATTGTGCCAACAAAAAGTGGTTCACACCACACAGGTACATGTAGACGTTTTTACGAGCAGCGCGACAAACTGCAGAAAGCTAGTGGGCACCACAATGACTAGAATAGACATTATGCTGCATTTTAACTTGGAAACTGGTTGCCGAGTACGCAGAGGCAGTTACTAAAAAGTAACAAAAAAAACCTATATCACAAGAAGAGTAAAAATTGGAGCTACACAGCCTCCCCATTGAAATAGTATTTTAAAAGAGTGCCGCGAGTAGGAGGCGGTTTTTAATTGTGTGATGGAGGAGACACAGACATATTTCAGTATTAGTCAATACTTGTTCAGAAGACCTTAAATTTGTATTTTTAATAAAATCTCAAAAAAAGTTTTCAATAACTCAAATACCAAATCTCACTGTTGCATGATAAAGTTAAAATATTTAATTTATTACACCATTTTTTCAAGTTTATTTGGAGACTCACAGTGTATATTATACTTTTAACTAAATATAAGTCATCAGTCTAGATCTAGACGCACATAAATTTGGTTCTATTTGTCCTTTAAAATGTTTAATTTAGATTATGTATAGTGGTTTAAGGGTACAACATTGAAGACCCATTTAGTTTGACCCATTCGGTTAAAGATAAAAACTAAATTCTTGCCAACATCACGTATTCACATACCCTCACCGTTGAAAACTCGTAAAGCTTCTTGGGAATTGGTGCTTAAAAATAAAACAATTTTTGTTTATTTATTAAGCAATTTATTTAAAACTTTAAGGGAATTCAGTTGACTATTTGTATAATAAATGTAAAAACAAATTTTTGTGGGGTAAGTGTTTCTTTTATAGTAATAAATTTTCTTAATTTTTAAAAAAAAATTACTTAAAAATTTAAATATCTAACAAAGGAATTATTTAACGCTTTAAAAATTTTAATATTTTAATAAATTATTTTTCAAAATAAACGTCATTTTGTATGAGTTTTAATGGTCATTTTTATTTAAATATACAATAAGTGCCATAATTTGTTCTATGAATTTTTTTTCTTGTTATTAAGGCAAGAAAATATCCGCATCACTAATAAAGTTGGATGCGTGGTAGCCAGGCTACTTTAGCGACTTTAAGAACTTAAACATCCGATAAAGACTGGATCAGATAAAATGGTACGCATACCAAGGGTGATCTATGAATCTCAACGAAGTACCAGAAAAATAAAAAAGAAGATGGATTATAATAATAATTATCGTTTTATCTCGGTCAGGAACACTCTCAGTAGGATATAGGGCAAGATACAAAATACGGTTTATAGAGAAGTAACAAGTAGATTATAAGGCATAGTTAACTTATTTAGCCTTGTACAGCTACAACAAGAAAAAAGCTTTCAAAAACGGAGGTATTCACCTTCCATTCCTAAACCTTCATTCAACAATGTCCCCATATCTATGTGAAGTTCTAAAACAAACTAGCACAAACAAAAAACATTAAAATTTAATTAAACAACTATGTAGTAATTTCGTATTATGTCCACAGGTTTTTCAATAATGAAAGATCTTCTACTGGACTGCTGTTTGTCGCCGACTTTATGTAAAATATATCTTAAGACAGCCTTACGCAGATGGAAAAATAACTGTGGAACGATGGGTGTGAAGATTGATAATAAAACCACGTTTATTTACTCTTTACTTTGTAAATTACCGACTGGTAGTGGCACAGAACTACGAGGAATTTATTGCCAGGCAGATCTTTAAGAACCATACAAACGGAGACTACCAGTAAATATAAAAAAGACTAAGTTCAAATGTATAGAAGACCCACTGCTCAACACCGAAGAAAAGGTAGAAGGTCGCAGCTCAGAGTGTATGATTCTGGGTTTACCTTTAGAAGCACAAAGGTGAAACAAGTAATAGGAGCCATAAATATTGTTCTGTGGTCCAAGGCCATCCAACTGACAAAAATGCCAAATATACAACGCGCTTTTTAATAGGACTTTAATATAGGGAAGTAAATAATAGTAACTCACAAAACAAATGGAGGACCAAGGAACAGCTGAAATGGGCTATAAACGAAGATCTACTGGCATCGAAAGAGTTTAAAATGCAAAAATAGACATTGTAAAAGTTCAAAGGGGGGATATTTTAAAAGAACTACAACAACGACAACTGTATTGGTATGGCTATGTAAAACGCATGTAATGAAGAAGACCCATCGGAGATATAAGTAATGTTTCTTGAAACCAAATATCAACGAATGAAAATTTAAAAAATGCAAGTCTGCGGAGAATACGATGTGCTACTTGATCTCCTTTGTCATTGATAAGTTTGGCTTTTAATGCTAGAAAGATAACAGTATAAAATAAAAACTATTTTAAAGCATTAACCCCCTTCAAACCAAAATCGTGTTTTAGTAATTTCTTAAAATCTGAATATAAACTAAGCCAACAAACGGTCAAGCTATCAAATTATAGTTGGATCCGCCTATATATTTTATAAAAAAAATTAGTTTCAAAAAAATATTCAAAATTTTATTAAATTTGTTTTTTTATGGTTAATTTTTATTAGCAAAATAATTATTTATAATAAGGCAGTCATTTTCACGTATATATGGAAATATAATATAGAAGAGGACTCTTACATGACAATTATTCTCAATTAACTGCCTCTTAGAAATAAAGCCCTACATTTATGCATAGAAACGCATGATAAGAAAAGCTTTACTTAATTATTACTTGGAAATTTTCGATTTGTACGTATAAATCAGTTTTATTAAATTTTCTATTGTATAAGGCATAAAACCAAGAGATTATAATATAAAATATTCTCAGATTTCCTCTTAAGAAAGATGATAGGAAACAAAATATGTTAAGCATATTTTGATTAAAAAATGTATGAGATTCTTTATTAAATTTTAGTTTAAATCTATAACAAATACTGAAATTCTCTTAATCTTTAAAATTTAAAATGCGGCATTTGAAAAAGCAAAGACATCGTTATTCAAAAACAAAAAGCAATAAATAGGTGATAGGTGAAAAATTACTCAATTTTAAAATGCAAGTGTTAAAGAATTTTTTCAAAAAAAAGGCCTTACTGATTTATTGAATATATTCCCCCACGTTACGTGAGCAATATACTCCAAATTTTTATTCAGGTAACACACGTAGTATTACTACAGAAAGGAATGCATTTACTATTTACCTAACCAGTAATGATGCGAATAAGAAAATAAAACATTTATTTAGTTTTCAAAAAAAATCACGTTTTTTACTTTGCTAAAACTTATTTATTAAGCTTCACTTTGCATAGCATTTATTTTTTTAACTACTTATTAAACAATGTCAAGCCTAATAAACATTTATATTTATTTTCTTAGTAATTTTGCAAGAAAGTAATTTGTTACTACTTTTTTATGTAAAAACTTTTGATAACATAATAATAATTAAGCTTTAATTCGTAATGCACATGAATGCATACAATTGGCAGTGCTATTTATTCCCTATGTCGAGCAGATATTTTCAGAAGCCTTGAATTATATGGAATTCGGCGCAAAAATAAATTGAAAAATAATAAACAATTTTATATTGGTAGACATGACAACTGCAACTAAAGAACATCATAGACAAACAATAAATGCAAGCCTTTTAAAATAAACAAATTAACAAAGTCATGTATAGTGACCGGACTAAACGGCACAGAAAAACAAAAACAGGCATTTAAAAAAGCATAAAATTTTGATAAAAAAACTTAAAAATTAAACAAAAAGCAAATAAATTTAACAAAAGGCACAAAAAAATGCACTTAAACAAGTATAAAATGTGGTGTGTTCTCCACTCGACTTTCCGGTAAGCGAAAAAAAAAGAGGAAAATATGTCTAATAAAATTTGTTCCAATTACGATTTCCATCAACTTAATTTGTATAAACTTTTTTGTAAAATTTATTCATTGGCAAATAGATGCAAAAAAGTAAAAAAACTGTACGAGTAATCTTCCACTCTTGGTTCACCGATTTTAGCATGTCAAAAATGGTCAATTCTTGTACAGAACGAGAGACCTAAACCGAAATATTTTTGTTGCGGTTTACAGTTGCCCTCCTACAATAATTTTTCGTTCCGGTTCAGTTCTGGTTTTTAACTTTAATTATCGGTTTGGAGCAAAAAACGGTTCAAAACCGGTTTAAAGTTTATTTTCTTCCAAATCCTATATAATTTTCTTATTTAATTATCAATGAATAAAGGGTTGTAATACCGGTCGCTAAAAAAATATTTTTTAATGCTAATTTGGTAACATTTGGCAACATAGGAGACCAAAGTTTAAACAAATTATTTTTATTATAATTATTATATATAATATTCTTTTTATTGCTTTTATGGTAAAGATTGTTTGTTGTGGAGTAAACATTACTTTACCGAGAAGAAGGAACTCATTTCTTCTTTTTGAAATTAATAAAAAAAAATATTAAATTTCTCAGGTACTTTAGTTTGGTACAGGGTATAATATTTAAATGTAAGAAATAAAAGTTGCATTTTTGTATACATAATAACTGTTTTTGATTATTGTATCGTCAAAATGAAATTTTTTCTGACTGTTTTTCATAAAAAAAGGTTCATGCTACAACTATTATTGACTGAAGTGTTAAACAGTTGTGTTTTATAATTTAAGAGTTTCTTGGAATATAAATTGCTATACATTAAAATATTAAAAATGTATATAAAAGTTAAAAAACAGATTAAAAATTGCAATTAATAACGTAAAAATTATTTAACAATTCAAAAAACATCTTTAAATATTAAAAAATAGCAGTAAACTAGTTAGGTTTTAATTATAACCGAATTTTCTCAAATTAAAAATTAAATTTATATTCTTTAGTCACTAGACTAAACTTTAGTTCCACAATAAATAAAATAAATTTTTAAAATATAGGCAAATTAAATAAAAATTTAAAATATCTTCAACCAAT